>SNQJ01S0114138.1:8421-19417 GCA_010110895.2 Picea sitchensis | reverse complement strand
CACCTCCCGTCACCTCCACTACCCTCGTTCCTTTAGCTCCTTGCTCCAACTCCCCCAATTCCTCCTCTAACTCTTCTCCTCCTCCTCCGCTCTCTTATGCGTTCTCCCGCTACGCAAAAAGGGACGTTTTCGAGGAGTCTTTGGATGTCATTAAGCGAGGAATCGAGGAAATCAAGGTTGTCATCAACGAGATGCAACACAAGGAAACAGAGCGGTGGCATCGAGTGGACCTTCTGATGACATTCCTTCAGGACCTCAGGCAGGCTATCTCGGACAAAGACACCATGCATGTGTGTCAGGTTTTTCCGAAGCAGAGACTCGACCTCGGCTAATTCCTTCTGGCTCAGGTTTCCTATTTTTTATGTTTTCAGCTAGTTTTATTCACAAGCTTTTTCCCCTGCGCGGCCACCCAGTTTTAGGATTTTTTAGTCTTAGCATACGACTAGTCTTTTGGGTTTGGTCTGTTCAGTCTAGTATACAGAAACTCTGCCCTGCATGGCACTGTAGATCTCTGTCTCTTACAGCTCTGTAAGTTTTGCATGAACACTTTGAATTTTCAGCCATGTGGCAGCATTTGTTTCCCACCAGGGCAATGATATCACAACCTCCTATGATATCATGGCATATGTAATTTTTCTGCTTCGCAGGTTTTAATATAATTCCTAACTTACAAAAAAAAAAAAAAAAATATGACCCACAACAATATATACACTAATCATATATATGGCATAAATACATCTTTGTCAATTTATTACAATTCCATTGACGATAATCTAATTTTAAGGTCACACCAAATTGGTGTATGAGACCTCGTTCTCTGTGGGACAAGGGACCCCCTCCACGTAGCGATTTGACTACTAAAGTCTATGGAGATATACATACCTTTTTTTCCCAAGAGAAATTAACTCGTTTTTATATATACATACCTTACTCCCCTTTTAATTTGAACTTCTGAAGAAACACATATTCTTAACCATTAAACCCACTCAAACTATATAATATTATTTATAACAATAATTAAAATTATTTTTTATAAATAAAAACACATTAAATTAAATTCTATAATATTAAAATTTAATTATATATAATATTATTTATTGTAGTAATTAAAATTACTTTTTAATATTATTTTTTATAAATAAAAACACATTAAATTAAATTAAATTATATTTATAACTAAGAACATAATTATTTCTATACTTTAACTTAGTGCGTAGATGCTTTTGTATACTTTAACTCAGTGCGTAAATACTATACAAAAGTTTAATTGTAATAATTACATTTACTTTTTTATATTATTTTTTATAAATAAAAACACATAAAGTAAGAACATAATTACTTTTATACTTTAACTTAGTGCGTAGATACCATACAAAAGTTTAGAAAATGAAGTTAATGGCTTTCTAGTAAAGTTATTAAATTGTTTTTAAGATTGCATATTGAATATAAATTTATTATATTTATTATAGATTTGTAATCATTAGTAAACATAAATTAAATATAATTTTAATTTCTTTTAAATAAAAATGAATAGTTTTTAATTAAAATAAGGTTATAGTTAAATTAACTAACAAGTTAATACAAAATTTAAAAGGAAGAATATGACTTGCACTTCTTTCCTCTTCCCATTGAAGTACTAAGAGGAGTGAAGCTAACAATTATTCCTACTCGTACTTTTTTTTATATACAGAATATTGAGTATAAGGATATGTTTTTACAAATTTTGCATAAAAAAGATGCATAAACAATACACATTTAATGTATTTTAAGGATTAGTCGAAGAATTTTTTTTATTCTGCCTCATTTTCTCTCCATTCTTTGCTTGACTTTAGGACTTTAGTAAAAGAAAGAGATTTAGATGTCTCAGTTGAATGAGCATGTTGCACTGGACATGGATCCATGTGAACTTCAATGCCTTTTTCTTGCTCTTTCTCCTCTACTTCCTCCTCTTTGGTTTATGCTTCCTCCTCTTTCTCGTGTGATTCCTCTCCATCCTTCTGTGTTTCCTTTTCTTCTTTCTCTTCCTTTTCCTCTGCTTCTTCCTCCTCTTCTATCCCTATTGGGGCAGAAATCTCTTGATCTACATGGGACTTGGGTGGATCCACACCACCTTCAAGATTTACTCCAACTTTAGGTTCTTCCAACAATTTATCTTACCCTTCATTCGATTTCTCTAACTCTTCTAAATTTTCAAGAACTTCAAACATGTTATTCCTTGACTTGATCAATCCCTCTTGGGATGGCTTTGGATGTTGTGGCTCCTTACGTTGAGAATTTATGTGTCTACTAAAAACCTTCCTGAGCTCATATTCCTTACTTGGCAATTACTTTGTAAGGGGGTTGCTCCTCTTAAACTTTTTGGGAATTTTTTGGGAAAATGCCCATAAACATGACAAGCGTTGCACTTAAAAGGACTCTGTTTGTAATCTACATATTCTTGATGCCTCCACCCATCTATACTAATTTGTAATGCCTCTAGGAGGCTCTTCTCTAATCCACCTCCACACACATTAATGTGCAAGAGAACAAGTTTCCTTTTGGTTATATTCATTCAATAAATTGACCCAGCTTATTCCCAATGTCTCTTAAAGTGCTTTCATCCTAGAAAATCAGAGGCAAATGAAGCGACCTAACCCAAACAAGGGTTGTTGTTATTTCATATTCTAGTTAAAATCGATGGACCAATGAGATAAATGCATTCCCCTAGATCCCATGAAGTAGGGTCTAAAGTGAAATATCAAGTTATGTTCCTCCTTATTAAAAAAAAAATACCCACTGCCATATGCAAATGATAACACTTGTCCTTGTGTCTTGGTTATCCATTGCTCAGCTACCCATGTTTATACAACTCTTGGACTAGGCCAGAGACCTATAAACTTTCTTATCATAGTACGCTCCAACAAAATAAGGGATTTTCTTCTCGATTCTAAGGATGGGTGATCCCGCTAAAGGATAGCTTCAAATATTTTCAAAAATCTCCTTTACAATGGTTGGGTTCTTTTGCTTGGCTTTAGAGACTTGATCAAGGTATTAAATGCCTCAATCTCATAACAGAGGCCATCCCCTATCAATTGGGTTTACCTTGAGTGGTTGGGAGGAATGATTGGTTTTTTTAAGAAATATGGGGAAAATTTTATTAATAAACGTTGCAAGAAGAATGGCAGAAAGAGTGCTTACATATCCAAAATTCATCCTTTTTAGAAACTACAAAAACAGGGTGAGAACTATCTACGATATCCTGAAAAACAGAGTTTAACTTAAACATGGACTGGATTCCAAAGAATCTCCCATAATAAATCCTGTAAAAAACACCTAACATCGGAATACAAAAACACAGCATCTAGAGATTATTGCGTTGGGGGATCATTCATGTCAAAGACTTCATCTTCAAGGGTTGGTTTTGAATTCAAGTCTGGGATGTTCTAGAGTGAGCCAGGAGATGAGGCATCTTCAGAAATTGTTGTGATTGTTTGAGCAAGAGTTGGGGAATTGGGCTTGGAGCGCAACTCTTCTACTTCGGATCGAATGGATGCACATTCATCCTGAAGTTCTTTTTGGCCTTGTCTGTGCTCCATAAAGATCTCCAAAGCAGTGAGCACTTGAAAAGAAAGACCATTAACTTGGATTTGGAGGGATTGAACATAGTGAATGAGGTCCACCTATTCATCATCCGGAGGCTCCCTTCGCCAACACACATTGCCCGTACCTCTCTTTGCCATAATTCAAATCCCAATGATGACTAATGAACTAGGCAATTCTGGATAAGCTACAAATTGGTGTTGCTCCAAGACCAAATAATCCAAATAATCAAAAATCATTTGAACAATTAACAGATCCCTACTTCTTAAATTAACACTCCAACGATGAGAGGATGACAGTCGTGATAGGTGGAATACATCACCCATCATATCCATAAATGCAAGATACGCTCACATCGAGCAATTTGGAGGCGATGAGGAGAAGGACACCCTGAACCCTGCATGGGTGGTGTCAAAGGAAGTTGTGTTAACGAATACCACTTGAGCGGAAGTACCAAAGCCATAAAGTCAAGAATGATGGGGTGGGGAGCACATGCACATTTGGAGAAGGGCGAAAGAATTAGAACCATAATGCCAAGAATGAAACAGACCAGGGAGGATGTTTGAACCGGTATGATGAAGCAGGTAGCACACTCACACTTGGAGAGAAAGGATAGGAGGATCAAGCCCAGACAAAGGGAAATGATAGCAGAGCAAGGGCTTCCCACGTGTGGGCAGTAGAAGCCCCAACGTGGCTTGAGACTTTTTACACGTGTCCCCTCCATAATTTGATGAAAAGGCATGGCATCTTTTGTACAAGGAAATGTGTGTGTGGTGTAGATCATGCACGCACTTGGAGCCAGGGTGGAACCCCAGTGTAAGTCAAGGCTTGGAACCATGAGGATTATTATGGGATATAATTTAGAGATGCCTTCCCGCTGACCTTGAGCATCTCGATCGTGTCTCGACGGGTCAGATTGGCTTGATTATCAGTAGTTGCATTGTTATGTTGGAGAATATGGAAAGGGGAAAGATTATGAAATCCCAAAATCTCTTACTGTATTCACCTGAATATGGCGCTCAATTCAGTGTCTGAAGGAAAATTCTTCATCCACACATGATTGATGACGACTTATGAATCACCAAGGATAATGATAGAGTCAATGCCTTATTGTCGGGCAAATTGCAGTCCTTTAAGAAGTGCATAAGCCTATGCCTGGTTATTGGTGGCATGATCGTTTTTCCATGAAAATAGAAGCTTGTGGTTACCTCTTGGGTTAGAAATGACCCCACTCGCACATGTTGCACCAGGGTTGGTGGGAATGGTTGTTATCCTCCCCACACGGGTTCAATTCATGCAAGTGACATGTTGAGCTCATAAAGAGTATATTGTTATAATGAATTTGAGCCATGTTGTTGATTATCCTTCTGCCCTGAAGATTCGAGGGTTTACCCTAGGTACCATCCTTGAAATGAGGGGAAGTACTTAGGGGTTTTCCCCAGGCTTTGTAACCTAGAAAAAAAACAGAGGTCATCCCATGTTGTTTCTTTTACAAATCCATAGGTTGTGAAGCCCTATCACACATGAATTTGAATTGAAATCTTCATCTGCAGTTCCCAACAAAATCTTGCAAATGATGACTAAGTGTTGGAATGACTCTACCATACAATTCCCCCAACAACACTCTAGAACAAGTTTGACAAAGCTTAGTAGTTGCAATAATTATATATTTCTACATACATGCTCAACGGCGACTAAGGTTGCCCTAGTTGCAAGAGAACCAACCACCCAACCTCTTCATATTTTTGTCCAAAAACTAAATCCACGTGTCTACATAAATATTCTACAATTTTAAAAATATACTAATAAATATTCTACAATTTTAAAGATATACTAATAATAAAATTATAAGAAAGAGATTTGAAAAAAATATTAAAATATATAAATTAAAAAAAATTGTGAATATATATATGATTCGTATTTTTAACATGTTTGGTGTGTGTTTATAGTTGAGATCATTTCTATCTGTAAATAGGTTTAAAAAACATTTACTAATATGTCATTTTCTTCATTTTCTTTTATTCTTTATCATTGAAGAAGCAAAATTAAACTAAAAAGACTTATAACCTAATAAGATTAAATCGTGTGATTCTTGATGATCACTTGATCCACAACTTCCTGAGATGAGAAAGGCCAAATGAATTAATCCATGCACCCACTTAAAATGTGTCTTCTAAAGAATCGACTACTTTATTTCTTAGTCAATGCAATAACGAAACAATATTTGTGTAAAGAATTGACTAGTTTATTTCTTAATCAATGAAATAAACGAAACAATATTTGTGAAAAGATGTCTAATGTATAATAACAATGGAATTAAATTGTAGTGAAAATATATATACTCTATAATAACAATTTTCCATTTCAAGATATCCAAATAGATCTCAACTTCGGTCAAACTAATTTAATCATTCATAGCTAACAATCAATTTCAATTAAATAGTAATTTACCCATTACAAATAATTTTTAGTCATGCTTTAAACTTATGAATATATAATTTTTAATTAATAATTAATTAATTATATCAAAGTATTTTGCAAGTTAATTATATTGTGTTTGATTTTTTTTTTGAACATAAACATTTTATTTATTAAAAAAAAAAATTTAAAAAAAAAGACATAATAGTGGTGTACAAATCATTTTTAGTCATGCTTTAAAATCAAAATTTTTACTTATGAGTGGGTCTAATGGTTAAGAACATGTGTTTCTTCTTAAAAGGTCACAAGTTCAAATCCAGAGGGGGGTAGGGTATGTATACTTTCATAGACTTTACCAGTCAAAACGCTAGGCGGAGAGGGGTCCCTTGTCCCACAAACAAAGGGGTCTCATACACCAATTTGGTGTGGCTTGACGATGACCTTAAAAATAGATTATTATTATTATCATTTTTAATTAATAATTAATTAATTATATCAAAGTATTTTACAAGCTAATTATATTGTTTTGATTTTCTCAAACATAAACACTTTAGTTATTAAAAAAATATTTTTAAAAAAAGGACAAATAATAATGGTGGACAAATAATTAAAAAAAAAAAGACAAATAATAATGGTGGACAAATAATAATCGTGGAGAGGTTACAAGGAAAATAATTTGCATTAATAAAAAGATAAGTACATGAAAAGACAACGTATAGTAAACTAAGATTTAGGTGATATATCAAACACATGGAAAGTAATGCAATCTATAATAATATATAAATGAGTACATCAATGAAGTGATGATCATAGAAATGAGTAAATCTAGCTTAATGGGTTAGTTTGAGTGGTTGAGTGGTGTGAATTACAAGTAGGGGGTCATAGAGTCAAGTCCCCAGGTCGATTGCTTCTATGAATATTATGGGTCTCACTCAATGTCCTTGTCGAGTTAGGTTGCCAAAACTGCGACCAAATGATTTACCCTAGGTACCATTCTCAAAATTAGGGTTAGGCCTATAAACAAGGCTTGGGACATAAATAAAGAATTGTTTGTGCATTCTTAAGTTCATGTTTGGACTAGTTCCCAAATTCTTTCAGAGCTTGTGGTGCACAATTAGAATACAAGTTTTGATTCCATGACTTCCAAGTAAGATATCTCATCATGCTCGTCATTTCTATCTAATTAATTTTTGAAATTGGGGCTCACATGACCAGTACAAAACCCTTTTCAAGCTTTCCATTGGGTCACAGGGGAGTCGAGGGAGGAGTTCTTCCGAAGGCATGGTAATTCCCTTGACAATTGTGCCTTATATGGGATGTTAGCCCGAGCTAGAAAGCAAGTGTCACAACTATTTGTGAAACAATTGTGAAAATGATGTGATAAGGAGGTAAACAAGCAAGCATGACATGCACAAGACAATATACCACTCTAGTGCGCAGGTTAATAGCATGACTGGTCATCAGACAATCGTGTGAATAGCATGATTGATGGGAAAATAGTTACATAACTTGTGCATGACAGTGGTTTTTAGTTCACACAACTTACTTGCAAAAGATGGACTTGCAAGTCCATAAAACTCATGGGCAATTCCTTCTCAAACATACAAACAATCTCAACTATCTCTTGGTGCCACCATGGACTGTTATCCATATGAATATCCCTTGATGTGATCCAACGTACAAATGCAAATAATTTCAATATGGCACGTTGCAAGTCCTAGGGGAAGTCATGCTTCACACAACCATGCACGAGCAAAGGATAATGACACTACAAAATAGACACACAGATCATTAATTTCCATAAAACTTTGAGTGCATAACATATTTTTACTAGCGTTGAAATAGAACTAGAAGAATTATGTATTCAATATACATACCCTTAGAAGGCTTAGATGGTGATGTGATTTCAACCCCGACAAATTATCATCTACAGTGAAGCAAAGTCATAGAGTCAACCCATATAAAGAAGGTGCCTTCACACCCAATATAACATCCTTTGCCATAGAAATATCATCTTTCTTAAAAATCCATGGGACATCACCTTATTTAAAAGACCAAGATGGACCAGTCTCTCCTCTAGTTTTGTTTTTTGGCCAATGTCTCTTTTTAGTATTTGAAGCAACAAGATCTCTCCTAATAGCCATTGTGTCACTTTTATTCCATGATATGTGCCTCCATAAAGAAGATGAAACATTTTTAAATATATGCATTGGATCTAGTAAGTGGCCAATCTTAAGATGCTCCCAATAAGGAAGCTCATAAAAAACAGATTTCATTTTCATTCCAATGGGCATCTTCTTAACATAGGTGTCAAAAAATTCAAGATCATCAAACATAGATTACCCATTTGAACAAAAGAATTCTTCCATTTCCTTATTCTTCTATGTGTCATATTCCCTATTCCAATCTGTCGGTGTCATTATTTCAGGTATTTGAGTTCTCTTCGGTTTACCATTGAAAGCAGATGCATCTCTTCTATAGGGGTGGTCTTCTTGGAGGAATACCCTCGAACAATCGTATACCGAATTTAGTAGGTCATTGGACCACCTAGCCTTTATAGAAGGTCCACAACATTTACATCCATAATAGCCTTTTGTTACAAGACCTGTGATGTTAATGTATACATAGCATGTTAGTGTAAAAAATATACTTGCACCAAATGAAGTATGCCAAATAAAATTACAAATATAAACAAATCAATGAAGATGCTTATCGGATCAAACTCCTAATCCTGGATAATCATCTGTGGTGTCCGTACATATTCTATACAGCCTAAAAGAACTCTTCAATGGGATGAGTCTTGATACATCATATACATGTATCCCTTCCCATAATTGCTTAAATTCATCAATCAGGGGTTGGAGGTAGACATCCAATCTCTTCACTTGTCTTTTACGCGGGACTATAAGAGACAACATAAGATGTTCATTCTTCGTGTACAACCATGGGGCGATATTGTTATTGATCACTACCACTGGACAAACAGAATAGTTAGTGTTTTGGAGGGAATACAGATTAATTCCATCCATAGCTATGCTTAATCAGAGACCATGTACTTCATCCTTGAATTTATTATTCAATGTATCCTCTATATGCTTCATGTCTATTGAATCTACCTGGATTCGCATAACTCTTGGCTCACTTCTATGTGAGGTGTGCCACCCTTGCAATATGATTAATTATTTGCAAAAAAAGAGCCTTTGAATCCTTGGAACTATAGGCATGTGCCTCAGTATCTTATGATGAGGACCATGTGTCTTACCCTTGTTATTTAGTTTATGGTACCTGTCATGCCCACATTCTCGACATACGTCTTTTTCCACGTATTTATTTCTATATTGAATACATTCATTCAGACATGCATGGTATGATATGTACTCAACACCCAACATTTTTAGCATTTTCTTTGCCTCTGCACAGCTATCAAGCAAGCGATTATCACTCAAAAGTAGCTTATCTTTGAGTAACCTACAATTAATGGGAAATATAAATTTACACTTTCATTAAGCATGAATAAAATCAACCCTTTTCTTCCTTCATTGTGTAACAAGATTACTTAAAAATTTAAGGGACTTAATGGCTAAATACCTCAAAAGTGTCGATAAACATGCGTCTGACATACCATACATTTATTTCAAGTTGTACACTAACATTGTTTTCCCTAGTTGGGTAGACCTTGCAGACTCTTGTACTGGATCAAATAGAGGGGTAGTGGAAGTAGATTTTAGGCTTTCCTAGAAGGTATCTATGACATTAGTATCATCCCCTAGTTCATTTTGTTGGAATGCATCTAACAACATTCCCTCCATGGCCTAGGTATCTTGCAAGAAATCACCCATACCAATCTCTATATCATTGCCTTCATGCCCAACATATGAATAAATAGTGTTGCTATCAAGATTTTGAATTGGTGACTCGGGACGTGGTTGGAATTGAATAGGTGGTTGTTTCAACCATTCTCGGTATGTTTCCTCTCCGAGCTCTTTTCATTTAGCATCAAGTTTGTGACTTGACATCGTGGTGGGGTGCAACGGTAGATGGTGGATAGGTTATGTCATCATAATCTTGATTGTAAAAATATTGAACATTGCATTGATAATATTAGTAACACAATGCTTTTAATATGTTCAAACATTATACCAAACACTTATAAGAAGCATGGACATTTTTTCCCAATGATAAACATGAAACCAACCCATTTATAAAAAAAATGTCAAATTAAGAAATACATTTACATTAGTTCCATTGAAAATCCAAAAATACAATTACACAATCATCTTTTTCTTACGCCCTACAGGGTTGTCTACATAAAAGAGATCAAATTCATGGTGTAATACCGTTGACCCAAGTTAGTTGTTGGAATATCGCATGTTAGGATTGGTAGGGTAAAGAAGATTTTCATTTTCATCAAACATCTACTTGCAATATCTTTCTCCTAATAAGAGCTTGCGGAATTTTTGGACCACAGGAATACCTTGAGCATCTGAACTCAATCATGAATCTTGATACTGCAAAATCCAATGAACAATTATTAAACTACACCTGCATACATAACATAAATTCAATGAGATAAATGAATTATCAATAAAATCTAGAGGTATTGCAATCAACATGAAAGAACTTGAAGGAGTTCGAAAGATACAGGATGAGACGACGTTGGAATCTGAATAATTGGCCATTTGATATAAGAATTTTTTTCCTGCATTTGAGCCAAAACCGTCATCTTGGGTAGCATAAAACAATCTAAATTCAAAAACAACTTTGAATAACTTTTATAACTTGATAGCACACTTAAAAAAGCATTGCTTTTTTCTACAATATCATTGTTTTTTTCCGCTCAGCTATACAAGAAATATCAATCTGGCTTTACTAAATCTAAAATAGTTACTCGATCCCTAAAAATATCCTCCTAGAACATAGAAAATGTGAACTTGATGCTAATCCCCTCTCTCACTCTCTTACTATTTCCCTCCCCTTCTCTCCCTATATCCACCCCCCT
>SNQJ01S0114137.1:41275-54546 GCA_010110895.2 Picea sitchensis | reverse complement strand
GCCACATACCCATTGTTCATCTGACCTGTCCTTTGCCGCCCAACGGATACCCATTCACTAAACTTCAACCCTATTTTAGTCATTCCCTTTCCATTCACACTCCCTGCATATTAGAGACTCATTATCCTTCTCCTCTGCAACACCTCATCCAACCAGAGTTTTCTCCTACTAACGTGTGCTCAGTGTGCAGGTATCGGTGGAAATCAATGGCGCCCAAAAGCAAAAAGTCAAATGTAGAGGAAAATCCTTTTCTCCCACCTTCGGCCAATCTCGATTGGATACCGTTAGCAGACAAAGACTACTTGATCTCAGAAACTAGGTCTGATTTTCATTTTTCTGAGCTACAGTCATGTTTTAAAGACACCTTCATCGATCAAAGCGATGAAATTGGGCTCTGGCAGTCAAATTTCCCCCTGTATCATTTTCCCCAGATCTATCATTTCCCTAAATTCGCTCTCAAATGCCAAGCGCATTACCTCCCTGATCATAGAGCCATAGTGTCTTCGATCAGAGAAACCCTTTTCCTAATTACACCCGAGACCATCGATCAAATGATGCAGGTACCCAGAGTTGAACCTTTCTCTCCCCTTACACTTGAAATTCTGACAGAAATGTATCAGAACTTATCATTTCCCCAAAGAGTGCAAATCTTTGAGCTTTTCCTCCCTCAAGATTCCCAATTCCCTAAAAAGAATCCTCCTTACCATTCTTCCATATTTTTTGAAAAGGGAAGCCAGATTATCTCCACAATGTCTTGCTTGATCGGATACTTTTCAGATGAATGGGTGTATGAGCCTATCTTAGGCTTCCTGTCCATTTTCTCTGTTGAAGAGTAATTCGACACCCATTTCGATTACAACGATTTCTTGGCCGAGAACCTGCACGACCAGCTGAAAAATTTACCTACAGAAGGCATGTTCTGGTATTCTTCAATATTGGCCTATATGTGCATGTTCTATCAAGCAGACGAATTTTCCTTTCACATGCAAAAGATGGAAAAGGAAGGAAAACCTCAAGCAGTCACTTTATGGACATTGCTGCTCAGGAGAAACTCCACTGAGTTCACTTTTAAACAATTCATTGAGTTGTTTTATCACCCAGTTGTAGGCATGCTTAGTGGAAGACCTGATTCGAGAATAAATGAGGAGATCGAAAGGGTTCTGAACCTTTTGGATCTCACAAAGACTAGGGACTGGTTTCTATACTAAACTCACAAATAAATCAGAGTGTATGGGTGTGAACTAGCTCCATACAAGTTGCCCAAGTATGTGCCTATTCGAATATTCACACTGGAGTATATTTGTGAAATGATAAACTTATATGACATCCATTTTTTGTCTCTGAAGAAAAAAAAATAGATGAGGATCAAAGGGAAAATAGGAACGTTTATCCGCAACAGTCAAGCTGTTGTGGAAGAGGAAGACAAACTATTGAAGGAAATGAAATTCAACACCAGTTTCATTTGGTGATATGACCCCAGTGGGATCATTGTAGAGATGAGATCCATGAACAAAATTTCACCTTATCCTCACACCCTCAAACCAGAAATTGAAAAGTATGTGAACCAGACAGAGTGGGAAGAAAACACTCTGGTAGATATAGAGCCACATGAATCTCCTTCAGTCTCTCTTTCACTGACTACCACTCCACAGGTACCCAAGGAAAAAAGGCCAAGAAAGGATTCTTCACCTTCAATCACTGAGGTATCAACAAAAGATTTTCAGGTATACAACAAGAAACCAAAAATCACTCATGCTACTCACATGTGTGGTGAGGAAGAGCCCTACTCTGCTGAAGTGATTGAAAGAAGACAACAGGTGGTGTCAACTTCTTCTTAAAATAAGAAGACAAATATAGCTATGACCACCCAAACTCCACAAGGATCTGTACCTCTGAGCATTTTTGAAAAATATGACATGATTAAAAAGAAGAACCAGACGCTAACCAACATCAACTAATCTCAGTTTTGGAAGCAAACTTCCACATCACAACATCGATTGTTGCCAGCCTTTGACACAAAGAAAGGAAGAATGCATTTGGCATTTCTGCAAGCACAGGTGTCTCAACCCAAAACGATCACTGATTACAAGAGGTCAACTATCATTTTTGACACCAAACAAGTCCATCCAGCTGACCATATGGACTTGCAAAGACAGACTGGAGAAATGGTTTTCTCCACAGTGGCACATGATTCCTCTACAACAAAAAAGTTATAGGTGTCTTTAAGCAATGTTTAGACTCAATTGAAGTTGGAAAAGATATCCTCTTTTGCAAAGGATAACAGAATAAAATCCTTAGAGGAGTTGGTGCTCAAGATTGGGTACGATCCCTCGAATGTAAAAGAAGCAGAGGAAATGTTGAAGAAAATGAATGCTGATATTGCATCTTTGAGAAAACAACTAAAATTTCCACCAACAGAGGATTCACAAGCTAAAGAAATAGCTGAGGCAGAAAATGAGAAAGAAGAATTGTTGAAGCTTATCATGTAACAGAACGTGCAACTTAGGGAAATGGAGTCAGAGTTGGAAAACTTATTGAAAGAGAAGAAAAATCGACCCTGATGGAAGTCATTCCATTGAGTGCAGTTCCCATCGTGGAAGTCAGTACAAAAACTATGTCAACAACCACTACAGCAGGAATTCCATCAACAACTCCATTAACAGCACTGGAAAAAACTATGCAGCTAGAAAACTCTACAGGGAATAGAGATCAATAGGCTAAAAATGGAGATTGAAAGTCTACAGGAACTCAAGTCTTCTTTCCAAACAAGATACAATATTAAGAGACAAGTATCAGAGAAGCTCAAACAAGAAATACAACAGCTTCAGAAACAAACAATGGCAGGTAAGACATTAGCAGAGGCTAAGGAAAATATATGGACAGATATCTCGAAATCCATAAATGAAATTTGGCCCATGGTGCAAATCATGTTCGAGCAACATGATCTGGTGTTAAAGAGTAGGCAGGCCATTGACATGATAAGAACAGAATTGGGTGAGATGCCCTCGACAACAAACGAGATCATCAAGTTCTTGAATTCAAAAACCAAGGAAGAGCTTGAAGACCTAAAAGTTGAAGACATGACATAAACTATCCTTGAAGTCAAAAGAGTGTTGACCAAGAGAGGATTATTGCTTCAGTTGGAGGAGAAAGCTCAGAACATGGACATTGGGGTTCAAAGATTTTTTAGAAAGATTGAGGCCTTACAGAAAAAGGGCCTTCCTGGTTTATTTGTTCTAAATGATAAATTGATGACTATGTCAGATTATAAGCAAAAGATTGCCACCATAACCAAAGACAGTTCCAAGTTCTCAGGGATACAGGGAATAATCATAGGCAAAGCGTTCTTGGAGACTTTACAACCTGACCTCAGCATACAACACAAAGTCAAGTACATTTTCCTCACCAAACCGACTTTTGCTAAGTATATCGAGATGGATGAAGTCTACCGCCGGCTATTGAAAGTTACCATCCCCGGTACACAGAGATGGGATGAATTGTGTGAATTGATCGAATAAAGATAAATATTTTGTCCAAGTCAGCATCTAGTGTCAAAGTGATATGAATGACTCACCAACGGTCTTCCCCAAAATCAACATGAGAGATTTGACACATTGTTATCAGTTCCCATATTTTTGCATCTTGTTATTTAGATAGTTAAAAATAACATCTGCCACATCCTAATCATTGATGACATGATCGTTTGTAATCTTTATTATAAATACTTCAAGCTTTGAAGTTCTGGGGGTTGATTTTTTATGCTCGAGCAAGTTGTAATCTGTAATCTTTTCAAAGAGATCAATCTAGTAATACAAAGAGACATTTCACAGGATTCCTGTGTGTTAATTGTTGGTGAAGTTTTATCTATCTTCGTAAAGGTTTTCTTTCTCAGTTATCATTTTGTTTTCTAATCTAATCTCTAAAAGAAGTTAAAGTTGCAGAATTTGCCATCACACACTCTGTTCTTAATCTTTTACAGATTTATATGTTTTCCTTTTGATGTTATAACAAATAAATTATTAATTTCTTTTTTGTTTTAACTGATATCTCACCTTTTCTTCAAATCCATCATTTTATTTCTAAAAGGATCCAACAAATTTCATTTCCTTGCCCTATTAAACAAATCTTTTAAAAGCTATCTGTTGATCTTCTTTTTCTGAAATAGATCCCATAGCCCAATGGAAGGGTAAATGACGTTCAACCAGTCTATTTAAAAAACACAAACAAATTGGTATTATTCTTTATAAATAGCCTAAAACCTTAAAAATCCAAACAAATCTAAATCCTACAGAGAGATCCCTCTCTGAAACTGGCAAGGCTAGATCCCAGTTTCGAAGTGGTTGGTTAAGGTTACCTCTTGTAAATTATTTATTCCCTTTATAAAACCTCTGGTAATTTATAGAGTGATAACATAATTGGAAACTCCACTAGGGAATTTGAATAGATTTCCAACCCTATGATTTATTTTTCTATACAAAGAAAACCTTATTTCTGAACAAGTCATAAAATATAAACATATTAAGAGATAATGTTCAGAGGTTGTTAGGATTTGTATATAATTGATTTAAGTTTTTTCTTAAAAGAAAAGAAAATACAAATTTAGAATTCTGGCTCCCAAAATAATCTATACTAGATCTCATCCAGATCCATACCCTGCCACTGCAATAGATAATCCCGAGAAAATACTAAAAAAGAAAATCATTAAGGAAGGTTCAGGAAGTCACAGACCCCTTTACATATCTCCTTCCCTCCCAGAGAATCTGGTTGCCCTTCAGGATCTCGAGTTTGACATCCCTTTTGAACAGAGCCTTTTTAGAACAAAATCAGACAGCTTTGCAAGTGAAATTGTGTTGGATCAAAACATCCTGCAACCTAAGAATCCTGAAATTCTCTCACCCAGGGAAGATGTTGATAAACGTTTTCTCCAGGAATTTGATAAATTAGAAGATTTGGTGGCTAATATTGATCAAGCTTTATACAGGGCTCATTTCCAGCAGTCGATCGAACTTTCTACCTTAACGATTGTTGCAGCCTTTGTGAAACCCCAAACAATTCACTCTGCACCTCCTATCCCTTCATCCTCCGCTGCATCTGTTACATCTCCTCCAATCATATAGGTTACTGTTCAAGCTCATTCACCAGCTATGGTTGCAAGATCTATTGCTTGGTGTTGGTTTCTCCTTTGCATGCCATGCCTCAAGATTATCAAAATAGACTCCCTCAGTATGACAATAATGGTTCTATTAACACACAACAACATGTCAACAAAATGAATGATTACTTTTATCTGCAGGATGTGGATGAAACTGATGTACAAATGAGGTTATTTGCACAAATCCTGACTGGATAAGTTAAAAATTTGTTTAAAGCCTTACGTCCTGATTCGATAAATGATATTGCTTCTTTTCAGAGAAGTTTTCTGGATAGATGGGAGGTTAAGAAAAATCCACTCTAGATATTATCAGAGTATGAGAACATCAAAATGAATCAGGGAGAAACAATGCATGATTACTGCACCATGTTCAATAATCTCTACAATGCCATCCTTGTTGATATAAAGCCTCCTCAAGATTTGGCACTTATTAAGTTTCCATATGGATTTGACATTGATATGTCATATCAGTTATGGGAAAGAAATTCAGCTACTTTGGAAGACATGCAAAAAAGCACAGTAAGCGTGGAAGCTAATCTACTAGCTGGAAGGGCCAGACAGAGAACAGATAGGAGGGTCACAATCAAAGAGGAACTTTTCACATCCTCTTCAGATACCAAATTAGACTCTTTATCTAGAGTGATGGAGAGAATGATGGAGAGACTTACTATAACTAAAAGAAATCCCCCCAGTGATAACCAAGCTACTCCTCCAATCCGAAACCCAAATTTCAGAAGAAATCTGCCCCAGATTAGGCAGAGAGATCCTAGAGATCAAAGAGAACAGAGGGGACCATATCAACATATCAAACCACCCCTCCAAGAGAATTATGCTGATTATGGAGAGGAAGTACTCGAGGAATTTGATGACACTCACATAAACCTCATGGGCATTCATGATGATGAATCCATTTTCCTCACCCAGGATGAGCATGAGATGTTCCTTCTTTCACAAATAGAGGTAAACAAAGAATCAGATGAAACAAAACATGAGGCTTTCGAAAATGCTATTATGGAGGTACACAGACAGTATAACTTGAGGAGCAGGAAAGAAAATGACAACCCTCCAAAAACGACTGCTGAAACAAAGAAAGTAGTTGAAACTAAAAAACCTCAGAAAACCCTCCCAAGAAGATCCTTGAGAGAAATAACGTTGAGGCTTCCACACCAAAGTGTCCAAAGATTCTACAAAGAGAAAATTAGATTGAAGTTTCATCAATTGGTCAAACAAGCCAACCAAGGACATCTGGCCACAGAATTTGAACAGATAAACCTGAAGTATAGACCTTAAGTAAAGTCTCAACTGCGTTCATCCTTGAAGGGGAATTAGATAAATTGAAAATTCCCATTCCCCTCTCGGAATTAATGAAAAAAAATGCTTACAAGTCATAGGTGATTAAATCTTTAAGCATCGAAACTAAAATAGGTACTAAGGCATTGAATGTGGGATCTGAAAATCATTCAGACACAATAAATCTTGTTGATGATCGACCAGAGCTCCTTTTTGGCCCTGAAGTAGATGGTTAGATTGATAATGGAGATGTCACACCTTTTTACATCAGCCTAAACATCCATGAATTGATTACTTTTATTTGTAGGATGTAGATGAAACTGATGTACAAACGAGGTTATTTGCACAAATCTTGACTGGATAAGTTAAAAATTTGTTTAAAGCCTTACGTCCTGCTTCGATAAATGATCTTGCTTCTTTTCACAGAAGTTTTTTGGATAGATGGGAGGTTAAGAAAAATCCACTCCATCTACTATCAAAGTATGAGAACATCAAGAGGAATCAGGGAGAAACAGTGCATGATTACTGCACCAGGTTCAATAATCTCTACAATGCCATCCCAGTTGATATAAAAACCCCTCAATATTTGGCACTTATTAAGTTTCCATATGGATTTGACATTGATATGTCATATCAGTTATGGGAAATAAATTCAGCTACTCTGGAAGACATGAAAAAAAGTGCAGTAAGCGTGGAGGCTAATCTATTAGTTGGAAGGGCCAGACAGAGAATAGAGAGGAGGGTCACAATCAAAGAGGAACTTTTCACATCCTCTTCAGATACCAAATTAGACTCTTTATCCAGAGAAATGGAAAGAATGATGGAGAGACTTACTATAACTGAAATAAATCCCCCCAGGGATAACCAAGCTGCTCCAATCCGAAACCCAAATTTCAGAACAAATCCCCCCCAGATCAGGCAGAGAGATCCTAGAGATCAAAGAGAACAGAGGGGGCCATATCAATAGATCAGACCACCCCTCTAGGAGAATTACGTTGATGATGGAGAGGAAGTACTCAAGGAATTTGATGACACTCACATAAACCTCATGGGCGTTCATGATGATGAATCTATTTTCCTCACCCAGGATGAGCACGAGATGTTCCTTCTTTCACAAACAGAGGTAAATGAAGAAGAATATAAAACAAAACATGAGGCTTTCAAAAATGCTATTATGGAGGTACACAGGCAGTATAACTTGAGGAGCGGGAAAGAAAATGACAACCCTCCAAAAAAGACTGCTGAAACAAAGAAAGTAGTTGAAACTAAAAAAACCTTAGAAAACCCTCCCAAGAAGATCCTTGAGAGAAATAACGCCGAGGCTTCCACACCAAAGTGTCCAAAGATTCTACAAAGAGAAAATCAGACTGAAGTTTCATCAATTGGTCAAACAAGCCAATCAAGGACATCTGGCCACATAATTTGAACAGATAAACCTAAAGTACAAACCTTAAGTAAAGTCTCAACAACGTTCAGCCTTGAAGGGGAATTAGCTAAATTGAAAATTCCCATTCCCCTCTCGGAATTAATGAACAAAAATTCTTACAGGTCATAGGTGATTAAATATTTAAGCATCGAACCTAAAATAGGTACTAAGGCATTGAATGTGGGATCTGAAAATCATTCAAACACAATAAATCTTGTCAATGATCGACCAGAGCTCCTTTTTGGCCCTGAAGTAGATGGTCAGACTGATAATGGAGCTATCACACCTTTTTACATCAGCCTAAACATCCATGAATTGATATTACACAACATTATGTTGCATTCGGGTGTCTCTCACAACCTGATGCCTAAGGCAGTAATGGAAAAGTTGGGACTTGAAGTCACTAGACCATACAAGGATTTACATTCTTTTGATTCCAGCAAGGTTAAATGTATAGGCCTAATCAAAGAATTATGCATCACCCGAGCCCAAATTCCGGCCAAGAGTATGGTAATGGATATAGTAGTTGTAGAAATTCTCTCAAAGTACGGTATGTTACTATCAAGGTCATGGGGAGTGAAGCTGAAAGGAAATCTGTAGCTAGATATGTCTTATGCTACTATTCTAGTCTTTGGACAACAAAGAAGACTTTACAGGGAAACTTTGATGAAATATATGGTTAGTAGTCAAGAAAAACCTCATAATTACCCCATGTACTCGGCCCACTTCGACCTAGATTCTTTCATCTTATACAATGACGGTGACCTGGAAGAAAAAATTGCCCAGCTGGAAAGTAACACAACTGATCCAAAGGAAAATAAAGAAATCATTAAGGCGAGGGAGGTCGAAACTATGGAAAGAGAGGAATTGCCAGCAGATATTTGGAGCATGGACTTCGATGGTGCAGTGAGAAAAGAAGGAGTTGGAGTTGGAGTTTGGTTACATAATCACAGATCAAGGTATTCAGAGAACCATTCCTACAAACTGAATTTCCAATGTACAAACAACATAGCTGAGTATGAAGCTTTGATGCTTGGCATGAAACTATTGAAGAAAGTTGGTGCCAAGCAGATAATGGTAAGGGGTGATTCTGAATTGATTATCAAGCAAATCAAAGGTGAGTATGCAACAAAACATCCCAGACTTAGAGCCTATAGGAATGTTGTTTTGGACGCTCTTAAATGTTTTACTGAGATTGATTTGCAGGTAATGCCTAGGGGACAAAATATGCTCATAGATGGGCTGGCCACTTCAACAACTACCTGTAAAATCCCTTTTCATCCCACTCAAAATTACACAGTGGAGGTAAAATGAAGACCAACCGTTCCTAACAACGTCAAATATTGCCAAGTATTTGGAAATGACGATTAGATCGAAGATTTTCTACAATGTAAGAGTGATTTTGAATGTACAAACATAGATTTAGAAAATGATGATGAATTTGTGAATAAATCTGTTTTTAAGAATGGTAGTGTAAATGAAATAGATGTTGAAGAATTTGATGAAAATGAGATAGATTCAGATATTCTACAATTGAAAAATAATGTGTTACCTAGAGGTTTAGTTTTGTTAGAAGACTTATTTGATTTTAATGATGTAGCCAAAAAACCAAAAATTGAAGCTAGCAGTAAAGAGGTGGAAGATTGCAACATAGGAACAGAGGAAAACCCCAAAATGATAAAATTGTCTAAATCTTTGCCACCGGAGAAAAAAAACAAATACATTGAACTTTTTAAGGAATACATAGATGTTTTTTCCTGGGGCTATGAGGACTTGAAATCCTATGACACACGTATCATACAACGTCAGATTCCCATAAAAGAAGAACACAAACCTTTCGGGCAGAAACTTAGGAGAATCAATCCCAAGTTACTTCCCTTGATAGAGAAAGAAATAAAAAATATGTATGATGCAAAAAATATAGTTCCTTTGAGATTTTCAAAATGGGTTTCTAACTTAGTCCCTACCAGGAAGAAAACCAGTGAGATCAAACTTTGGATAGATTTCAAAAATCTGAACAAAGTCTCTCTTAAAGAAAATTACCCATTGCCCAAAATGGACCATATTTTGCAAAAGGTAGTTGGATTGAGTATAATTTATTTATTATACAGTTTTTCGGGTTACAACCAAGTTCTGGTTCATCTAGAAGATCAAGAAAAGACAACATTCACCACACCTTGGGGAACCTTCATGTATGTGAAGATGCCTTTTGGCTTAATGAATGCTGGTGCTACTTTCTAAAGGGAAATGGATATTGCTTTCGTGGACGAAATGGGAATATTTATAGTCATATACCAGGATGATGTGACTGTATACTCTCAATCTGACGAAGAACATCTACATCATCTCAGATGCGTGTTTGCGAAATGTAGAAAATTCGGGAATTCATTAAATCCAAAGAAGTCTTTGTTCAGATTGGAGGAAGGAAAGTTATTGGGACACACAATATCCAAGGATGGAATTAGAATCGATCCAAGTAGGATAGAATCCATTCAGAAGGTAGAACATCCCAGGATCTTAAAAGAACTGCAATCATTCATAGGCAAAATAAATTTCCTTAGGCGGTTCATATCTAACTTAGCAGAACTTCTCATGAACATCACTACCATGTTGAAAAAGGACACAAAAATCAAATGGAACACCGAAACCAAATAGTCTTTTGAATAGGAAAAGAATGCACTTACCCAAGCTCCAGTTCTGATCAGCCCAGACTATTACAAATATTTTTATCTTTTCTACTATAGCAACAATATTGTTGCAGAAAAATAGTGAAGGGTATGAGCAACCCATAGCGTTTTTCAGCAAAGCTTTAAGAGACGCTGCATTGAATTACAATATTATGGAGAAACAAGATTTCGCTTTGGTAAAGGCTATAAAGGATTTCAGAGTCTATATTCTCCATTCTCATACAATTGCATACATTCCAAATGCAGTGGTAAAAGATATCTTGACTCAAGATAATCCAAATGGTAGAAGAGGGAAATGGATCGCGACCATTCTAGAATATGACATCGAAATAAAACCTACTAAATTAATCAAAGGACAAGGTTTGGCTAAACTAATGGCAGAATCAAATTGTAATTCTCTAGATATAAATTTCTTGGTTGCAGTTGACGAACAGGAAGAGTAGGTGACTCCAAAGGTAAAGGAGGTATTTTTAAATTCTCCCTGGTATGCATACCTCATTTTTGTACTTCAAAACTTACAAGCTCCTGTTCGTCTAACTAAGACCAAAGCCATATTTATCAAACTAAAAGCATTAAAATTTTGTATTCTAGAAGCTAATCTATATTGGAAAGATTCTGGTGGTATTTTTCTTAATTGCCTGTTGAAAGACGAAGCTGACAAAGTTCTGCAAGAGTTCCATACAGGATATTGTGGAGGACATCTGAGCTAGAAGACCATAACCAACAAAATCTTGAGAGTTGATTTCTATTGGCCTACATTGTTTGTTGATATTCATAACAGAGTTACGTCCTATCATAAATGTCAGATTTTCGAAGGTAAAAAGAATTTGTAGCCTCTTCCCATGAAACCCATATCAGTTGAAGCTCCTTTCCAACAATGGGGTTTGGACTTTATTGGAGAAATACACCCATCCTCTTCAGGCCAACACAAGTGGATCCTCACAATCACAGACTATTTCACCAAATGGATCGAGGCTGTGCCATGCAACCAAGTAACTAACTCTGTTATCATAAAAAATTTAAAAACCAATATCTTATATCATTTTGGATATCCCAGGAAAATTATAGATGACAACGCAACAGCTTTCAAATCCAAAAAACTCGTAGATTTTTGCAGCCAATACCACATTACTTTGGGACATTCCATAGCCTATTACTCCCAAGAAAATGGGTTAGCTGAGTCCTCAAACAAAATTCTGGTGAATATCCTCAAGAAAACATTACAAGAAAACAAGAAGTCCTGGCATAATAAATTGTTTTTTTCACTATGGGCAGATAGACTGAGTAATAAAAGATCCATTGGTATGTCTTCATATCAACTAGTTTATGGCACTGAGGTGATTTTTCCTCCTTCTCTGGGAGTTCTAGTCATGAAATTATTGTAGGAAACTCAGGTAGAGCCTAATGATATTCAAAGAAGAATAAATCAAATGATTCAGTTGTAGCAATCTAGAGAAGATGTGTACAACAAAACTCAATTGATCTAGGAAAATATTAAAAAGATTTATGATAGGATAACCAAAGAAGATAATTTTGAATTAGGTGATCTAGTTTTAAAATGGGACTCTAGAAATGAATATAAAGGAAAACATGGAAAGTTCGATAGTTTGTGGAAGGGTCCTTACATCATTCAGGCTTACAGAGGAAATAATGCTTTCTTGCTTAATAGTATTGATGGATCAGACCTTCCAGGGGGGCCTATAAATGGCAGGATGCTAAAGCATTATCTTCCACCTCAATAGAGAGATCACCATCCTTTTTCCATTGTACATATCATTTGTTTTGTAGGCATTTGTGTGTAGGTGTTTTTGTTCATATGTTTGAAGCCCATAGAGAAGGCCCTAAGACATTGAATAATACCATAAAATTTTTCAAAATAAAGCAAGTCAGATAGCAGGAGAAACTCTAGAGGAAGTTTTTCAAGAAAACAAGAAACAAGATTCTTGGTATCTCACAAGGAGGATACCATCCCCGGTGGAGCCACTGTTATAAACCTATAATTTATAGGATCAATTGGTGATTGCGATTTTGTTCCTTTAGTGTTTTTGGCTAGCAGATATTGTTGTATTCTAAAAGAAAAGAAAAAGAAGAAAATAAAAAGAAGAAAAGAAAAGAAAGAAAAGAAGAAAAGAAAAAGAAGAAAAGAAAAGAAAAAGAAAAAATGAGAAAAATAAAAGAGGGCAAAAAACGAAAAATGGATAAAGCCCCATGAAATGACAATGACTTGATCCATACAATTTAAGCATGGCCAAGACTTTTAAATTTAAGTATCTAGGATTAGTGAATAAGCTTGGCTAAACTGTCTAACCTTAGCCAAGTAATCAAGTTAGTTAGTAAATAAATTTTTCCAAACAATCTAATCTTGGTCAAATAGCCCCTAGGTAGAGTATTTGCTTAGTCCAACAGTCCAAGCTGGGCTAAAGGTGCAAATGAGTAGGTTAGGACATAGGTTAGTCGGCTTCCTTTCAATAAAATATGTAAGATGATCGATGAAAAATGCATGATTTTTTATGATGAAAGGTTTTTTCTAACCCCATGGTGATAAAAAGAAAAAGAAGTAGTGTGCAAAACCCATAAAAAGTCATTAAGGCTAAGTTTTGCATCATATATTGAATTGCACCCTGGAGATTAAAGATCGGGCCTAGATCTACGATTGAGTTGTTGGCGCCTAGCTCTATGGCTTAGAAAAGACTCCATACCCCCTCAATTGTTCGAC
>SNQJ01S0114137.1:26201-40888 GCA_010110895.2 Picea sitchensis | reverse complement strand
CGTTCATCTTCCAATCACCTTTTTGCACGTCAACCATTTTCACACGTCATATGTCCTTCACCTTACCCTCTCACGTTCTAAACGACCCATTGGCCATTTATGACTGGCCACATACCCATTGTTCATCTAACCTGTCCTTTGCCTCCCAACGAATACTCGTTCACTAAACTTCAATGTCATTTAAGTCATTCCCTTTCCATTCACACTCCCTGCATTTAGAGACTCATTATCCTTCACCTATACAACACCTCATCCAACTAGAGTTTTTGCCTGCTAACGTGTGTTCAGTGTGCAGGTATCGGTGGAAATCAATGGTGCCCAAAAGAAAAAAGTCAAATGTGGAGGACAATCCTTTTCTCCCACCTCCGGTCGATCTCGACTAGATACCGTTAGCAGACAAAGACTACTTGATCTCAAAAACCATGTCTGATTTTGATTTTTCCGAGCTACAATCATGGTTTAAAGACACCTTCATCGATCAGAACGATGAAATTGGGATCTGGCAGTCGAATTTCCCCCTGTATCATTTTCCCCAGATCTATCATTTTCCCGAATTCACTCTCAAACGCCAAGCGCATTACCTCCCTGATCAGAGGGCCATAGTGTCTTCGACCGGAGAAACCTTTTTCCTAATTACACTCGATACCATCAATCAAATGATGCAGGTACTTAGAGCCAAACCTCGTTCTCCCATTACACTTGAAATTCTGACAGAAATGTATCAGAACTTATCATTTCCCCAAAGAGCACAAATCTTTGAGCTTTTCCTCCCTCAAGATGCCTAATTCCCTAAAAAGAATCCTCCTTACCATTCTTCCATATTTTCTAAAAAGGGAAGGTAGATTATCTCCACAATGTCTTGCTTGCTCAGTTACAGGTGTCTTTAAGCAATGTTCAGACTCAATTGAAGTTGGAAAGATATCCTCTTTTGCAAAGGATAACAGAATAAAATCCTTAGAGGAGTTGTTGCTCAAGATTGGGTATGATCCCTCAAATGTAAAAGCAGCAGAGAAAATGTTGAAGAAAATGAATGTTGATATTGCATCTTTGAGAAATAACTGAAATTTCCACCAACAAAGGATTCACAAGCTAAAGAAATAGCTACGGCAGAAAATGAGAAAGAAGAATTATTGAAGCTTATCATGTAGTGGAACGCGCAACTCAGGGAAATGGAGTCAGAGTTGGAAAAGTTATTGAAAGAGAAGGAACAATCAACCCCAATGGAATTCATTCCATTGAGTGCAGTTCCCATCATGGAAGTCAGTACAACAGTTGTGTCAACAACCACTACAGCAAGAATTCCATTAGCAACTCCATTGACAGCACTGGAAAAAACTATGGAGCTAGCAAACTCTGCAGGTAACATATATCAATAGGATAAAAATGGAGATTGAAAGTCTATAGGAACTCAAGTATTCTTTCCAAACAAGATATAATATTAAGAGACAAGTATCAGAGAAGATCAAGAAAGAAGTACAATAGCTTCAGAAACAAACAGTGGCAGGTAAGACATTAGCAGAGGCTAAGGAAAATATATAGACAGATATCTCGAAATCCATAAATGAAATTTGGCCCATGGTGCAAATAATGTTCAAGAAATATGATCTGGTGTTAAAGAGTAGGTAGGCCATTGACAGGATAAGAACATATCTGGGTGAGATTCCCTTGGCAACAAATGAGATCATCATGTTCTTGAATTCAAAATCCAAGGAAGAGCTTGAAGACCTAAAAGTTGAAGACATGACAGAAACTATCCTTGAATTCAAAAGAGTGTTGACCAAGAGAGGATTAATGTTGCAATTGGAGGAGAAATCTCATAACATGGACAATGGGGTACAAAGATTTTTTAGCAAGATTGAGGCCTTACAGATAAAGGGCCTTCCTGGTTTATTTTTCCTAAATGATAAATTGATGACTTTGTCAGATTATAAGAAAAAGATTTCCACCATGGCCAAAGACATTTCCAAGTTCTTAGGGATACAGGGAAACATCATAGGCAAAGCATTCTTGGAGACTTTGCAACCTAACCTCAGCATACAACACAAAGTCAAGCACATTTTCCTCACCAAGCCGACTTTTGCTAAGTATACCGAGATGGATGATGTCTACTGCCGACTATTGAAAGTTACCATCCTCAGTACACAGAGATGGGATGAGTTGTGCAAATTGATTGAATGAAGATAAATATTTTGTCCAAGTCAGCATCTAGTGCAGTCAAAGTCATATGAATGACTCACCAACGATCATCCCCAAAATCAACATGGGATATTTGACACATCGTTATCAGTTCCCATATTTTTGCATCTTGTTATTTAGATAGTTAAAAATAGCATCTGCCACATCCTAATCATTGATGACAAGATCGTTTGTAATCTTTGTTATAAATACTTCAAGCTTTGAAGTTCTGGGGGTTGATTTTTTACACCTGAGCAAGTTGTAATCTGTAATCTTTTCAAAGAGATCAATCCAGTAATACAAAGAGACGTTTCATAGGATTCCTGCGTGTTAATTGTTGGTGAACTTTTATCTATCTTCGTAAAGTTTTTCTTTCTCAGTTATCATTTTGTTTTCTAATCTAATCTCTAAAAGAAGTTAAAGTTGCATAATTTTCCATCGCGCACTCTGTTCTTAATCTTTTACATATTTATATGTTTTCCTTCTGATGTTATAACAAAGAAATTCTTGATTTCTTTTTTGTTTTAACTGATATCTCACCTTTTCTTCAAATCCATAATTTTATTTCTAAAAGGATCCAACAAATTGCATTTCCTTGCCCTGTTAAACGAATCTTTTAGAAGTTGTCTAATGATCTCCTTTTTCTGAAACAGACCCCATAGCCCAATGGAAGCGTAAATGGCATTCAACCAGTCTATTTAAAAAACACAAACAACTCGGTATTATTCTTTATAACTAGCCTAAAACCTTAAAAATCTAAACAAATCTAAATCCTGCAGAGAGATCTCTCTCTGAAACTAGCAGGGCAAGATCCCAGTTTCGAAGTGGTTGGTTAAGGTTACCTCTTGTAAATTCTTTCTGCCCTTTATACAACCTCTGGGAATTTACAGAGTGATAACAAATATCTCAGGCAAAAATTGGGAGTAATCCTTCTTCCTACCTAAATCTCTCAAGAAAATAACGCATTAGTTGGCAACTATTCAGGGGGAGGAAGAAATCAATGACAGAAGGAGTCATTCAGTTATGATAGAAAAAGGTTGATTGCAAGAGGATTTACCAGTGGTCAGAGAAGTAATTATACAGACAGAGCATAAGAGAAGAAACCCTTTTCCATTGATGTCAAAGGGGGAGAGAAATTTCATAAAATGAAAACTTCATAAGAGGAAAGCATCTTCACAGGGGGAGGTTTGTATATAAAGTTAGTGTGTTTCCCTTAATGACAAAGGGGGATATTGTTTGATATATTGTCATTGATGTCAATAGTCGATGTAATGATCTGTTGTTAATGTTGAATTACCACAGATGAGATTGTCATTGATGTAAATAGTCTTAGTAAGCAGAGCAACAAGGTTAATCTCAGGAAGAAAAAGAACTGACAGAAGAATATCATCTTAAGGATGAAGAAATCCATGATTATTGTTGATCACGACATGATCAACAATGTTCCTAGGCCAAATATAAGGAGAGATAGCATTCTGAGATGCACAGACGAGATCTCATAAATCAAGGCTCGCAGAACCTTTGACACTTAGAAATTCTTCCAAGTCGAGAGGATGCGTAAGCTCAAGAGGAGGAGTGACAGTGGTCGTTGGATCACCAATCTCGAATACCTGATGGTTGTCAGATCARAGTCCAGACAGGAGAAGTCAAAGGTGAGAGTAGTAGGAACTCGTGATATGTAAAATCAAAAAATGACCTGAGCTGTTGGATCCAAAGGACACATGGCAAGAGATCAGCATTTCGATGACTCACGAGTTGGATAATCCAAAGGTGAGAGTTGTAGGAACTTATGATATGCAAAATCGCGAAATTATGTGAGTCGTTGGATCTAGAGGACACATGGTGAGAGATCAACATTTCGATGACTATCGAGCTGGAGAAGTCAAAGGTGATATTTGTATGACTTGTGATATGTGAAGTCACAAAATGATATGAGCTGTCAGATCACCGAGGCTATGGACCTTTGATCTGGTATAAATCATTTTGAAGTTTCGCGAGTTGGGAGTTTCGAGGAAACTCATAGTAGGAGTTCACGATATGCGAAATCGCGACACACCCCTCTTGCTTGGCCACTGGTCACAGCTGGTGGTCATATTGATGGAAGTTAAGGAATGGATCTAGCAATATCTAGGACCCTATTGGGATTTCGGAGGTTGGGAGAATCAGGGTGACTCACACGCAAAGTCTCGATACGTGAGATCGTGAAACGTGAAGTCTCGATGAAATATGGACTATTGAATCATAGACAGATCTCACACCGTTGATTTGATATACCCTTTGGATACTCTCCTCACCGTTAGATCAAGGAGATGAACATGTGTCACATCGGGAGATCTACGTTGATTTCATCGAGAAACTGTGACAGACCACGTTAGTAGTCTACATCATCAAGGACATGTGGCATAGCTAGAGAATGAAAAGTGTCAAGCTGAATGGACATATCGGGTATGTGCAAATCACAAATTAGAGTGACACGTGGCAGCTACATGACTAGTGACACATCAAGGGTGATGTAAGTAGTTACATCACTCTAGGAGTTTTACTTCGGGAGTTTCACCACCAAACAAATGACAAGAGTTCTGAATGTCACGAATTCCCGAAGGGAAAAGTGACGAAATTTTGTCAGGCATCCATCTCATCATAAGATCGAATCGTGACCATTGAAATCGATAAATGCTCAAGCGCTCATCTCACCTAATGTGAGGTCACCACTGATGGTCATATGCTATAAGAGTTTTTAAAAAGGAAATTATAATATGTCGCTATAGTTGGTAAAGCCCATGGTTCTGTAACATACGGTCATATGTGATGGTTTGAAGGAGGTGCCTCCATGAAATATGGTCTCTGTGAAAATAACAGAGATTCGAGATCGAGTATAAAGGATTAACTTGATCCATGACTATGATCAATTTATGAAAAACCTTCACGGTAAAATAAATAAACAGTAATTAAGATTGATTAATCGAAGAAACATGATTTTCAAAATGAAGGGACACAATTATGTTACAGTCACACCGTTTGAAGAGTATATAATCATGGAACAATGTTGAGAAGAAAGTGTCTTTGCAGTCCAGATCAGAAGATCAAAAGATGAAGCAGATTCCAGGAAGAAAAGCTAATTCCTATGCATTAAGGGTGGTTGGGTGGTGCAAGGGTAGGTTGGTGCCTGTAAAGGGAGTTGGTGCTTCCTTGCCAGTTGTAGCTGACTAAACAAGGGGTTGTAGCCTCCTATCAGCTGGTGCTGGTAAAATAGGGTATGGGTGCATCCTGATAAGTTGGTGTTGATCAAGAGGAAGTACATCTTCCTTCTATGTAACATGTAAAACAAATTTTGCAGTTAATAGAAAAGAGTTTGTGGTTTTCCCATTTGGGTTCCACAATAAAATACTGTGTCAAAATTCTATTTTCATTAATAAATGAAAAATTGATATAATTGTTGTGTCATTGATTCAGCCTCCCCTCTCAGTGACAAGATTTGATCCTTCATGCAGTTGTGAGTGAGAGAGGATCAAATGAGCTCTAGCGCCCTCTTATTTATAGTCCTCCAGGTGACCTAAATGGGCCGACTTCTTGAGTTGACTTGTCTTCTAGGGTTTGTATCCAACAGTTTAGGGTTTCTCTGGCTTCCCAGAATATTTTAGTCTTTCCAAAGCCTTCATAGCTAATTTTCCATGGTTTTTCCAAAAACGAGATTCACTATTTTAAAAATGATTCACCCATATTCTATAGGATAAAATTATTTTACCCTAAAAATTGCCAAACTTTTATAAAAACTATATAAAATCCTTAGAAATTTGAATATTTTTACAAAAATATCGCCAATCATTTATATTTGGCATATGAAGGATTAGTAAGATTTTCCAAGGTTTCTACATTTTAAAATAAATTTCCATCCTTAAAATCATCCCTGACTCATCTTCTTGTGAATGTGAGTAGCCGTCACATCTCTTCTTAGAGATAAGCTGCCAACATTCTAGCGAGTCTTTCACTCTGTATTTTTACAGTCTTTGTACATTTATTTGATTAATAGAAACCATGTATTACTGTATTTCATTGTAATATATTTTCTTTCATTTCATTCTAAAAAACAATTCGGATCAGTTGTATTAGATCAGGATGCTCTTGATCGTTTTTTAGTGCATGTCACCTATGAGGTACAAGTATAGAAAGTGGGTCTCGAGCTTGTCTCTCTTGATTAAAATCTCTCTCGCATGCCCAAGAAACCCTCCATGGCAGAAGAAAAGAAAAATGATAGAGAAAAATATTTTATTAATCTGTTGCTTGAAAAAGCTCTCACGTGACATAGGGATGAAATGATGGAGAATTTTTCCCACATCCTTCAATGCTTGCTGATAAAAACCAACGTGTCTTCATCAAGAGACCAATTTGTAGGCACCTCACCTTTCAAGGTATAAGTTAATGTTGATATTCCCGTATTTGAAGGACAGATAGATGCAAATGCCATAGAAAAATGGTTAAATCTACTACAAGGTTATTTCTGTGTTCATAATTTCTCTGACGGAGAAAAGATCACCTTATAATTCCTTAAGGCTCCCCTCCATGTCAAACATTGGTGGGAAACTTGTTGGGATCAAAGTTCCAAAGAAGAGTCTGGAATATATGGGGTCGAGTCCACTTGGGATTTTTTTTAGATGCGGTTAGGGAACAATATTACCCTATTTCAAACTATGATGACCAGTGCATGAGATGGACCACACTACGACAAGAGAGGGGATAAACAGTACTGGAGTTCAAAAATAATTTCCATACCTTGTGCACCAAGATGGGTATCAAAGACTCAGAGCGATATTTAGTTCCTAAATATCGTGGGGCTCTACACAGATACGTCAAAATTGAAATGGATTTTATGGACATCTCATCACTAGGTGTTTTTGATCGATATGCAGTTAAAATAAAGCAGAAATTTAATCACCAGAATAAGTGAGAGTTTGGGTCTGCAAATTCGCAACAACCAAAGTATGGTAAAGATGCTCCTAACAACCAACCTTCATAAAACCAGTCCAAGCCACAAGAAAAGAAGGGTAATGGAAAGATGAATAAGGACACTGGAAAGTGGTGCGATTTCCACAAAATCCCCTGGCATAACACTAATGAATGTCAATCAAAACAATCATTGGTGGCCAATATCAAAGAAAAGGAGCCGAACCCATATTCAAAATCCGTTTCAGAAAATAATGGGAGAATACAGATCATGGACATAGACCCCACTACTACTGTCACGACCGCAACAATTCAACCAAAAGAACCAACAGATCCTGAAGAGGGGGAGAATTTTTTTCATTCATAGATGTGGGTGAAGGGGATCCAACTGCATTGTATTGTTGATAGTGAAATCCGAAAGAATTCCATCTCAACAAAGATAGTCAAATAGTTGGGATTGTTGACAACACCACACCTGCAACCATACAACATCGGGTGGCTTCGTCAGGGATACGATCTTCGTGTCAGCGAGCAGTGTATATTGTCATATGGAATCCAACCCTTCAAGGATGAGATATTATGTTATGTTTCACCTCTGGATGTCTGTGATGTTCTCCTAGGCCAACCATATATGTGGAAGTGCCATGCTATCTATGAGTCTCAACCCTGTAGTGTCATTGTTACTTTGGGGTCATCTCTACAGGATACTAGAGGTAGTTCCAACTAATATCCCACCTAAACAGTGCTGCAAGGTAGTATCTCATACTACAAAATTCAAATTCTTCACAATCTGTTCAAAAGGTGAACAAAAGAACATTGCAACCACTGCAGCCTCAATCCAAGCACCTTTTGTCTAGCAAAAACAGGTCGACAAGATTGAAGTAAAGAACAAAGATTTATTATGTACACATTCATCTCATGTATCTAGACTGGTTAAAAAGGTTCAACCCTTCTAGCCATGGATTCATGACAACCTTCAACAAGCTAAGCATCACAACTTCTCCAACAAGGTAAGTAACTCATCAAGATGCATATTCAACAAACACTTTTCCATCTCCCCCGGGAATTAAACGCAATGGATACCTTTTCTCCCTAAGGAGGGAGGATTGATCTAGGTGGATATCTATGGCCACCCACCTTTTCCAACTGGATCAAAATAATTTTTTGATAATTTTGGCAATTTACTATTTTTAGCAGTTTTTAACTTCGGGGGCCAGTTTGAGGATATAAATGATTTTTTTCCATGATCAGGAACCTCAATGATCTCCAAAGGCTCTAATTGATCCCCCTAAATGAATATCCTCGTAAATACCTTTCCAACGAGATATCATTCTCCCTAAATAGAGATCATATGCAAATGTTATGACCTCGAGAAGTTAATGTACTAGCTTACCCCAATGGGGGCCACATGACTTTTGACGCTTCATCTCCTAGGGTTAGGTTTTTGAATTTATAGGGTTTCTGCATTCATATTTATCGTAAAAATTCCTTCATATCCTCATTGTACTCATATTCTTGTGAATGTGAGTAGCCATCACATCTCTTCTTAGAGATAAGATTCCACCATTCTAGCGAGTCTTTCACTCTGTATTTTTACAGTCTCTATTCATTTATTTCATTAATAGAAATCATGTGTTACTGTATTTCTCTATTTATGGAATTATTTATGTGTATTTTATTGTAATATCTTTTCTTTCATTTTTTTCTAAAAAATAATTTGGATCAGTGGTATCACAACAGGCTTCTCTTGATCGTTTTTCAGTGCATGTCCTCGATGAGGTCCAAGTATATCAAATTGGGTCTTGAGCTTGTCTCTCTTGAGGAAAATCTCTCTCACATGACCAAGAAACCATCCATGGTTGTAACAAACCCAACCTTTTAATTCGATTTATAAAGGATGGGGCATCAATGTTCTCTCCTTCCTTAATCATCTCGGATCCTCTTTCCAAGACCTCCAACAACTTTCTCTCATCTAGAGCTTTCCAACCATTGTTTTCTGGTTCAAATCTGAGCTCTGGACTAAGGGATACACCCTACCAAATCTCCTCGGGCGTTATTATTCAATATCCACATGGCATCCATGTGGGTCTGTCTCATATAGATCATCCCGAGTTCTCAGATATCCAGAAGCTCCTTGCGGTCCTAGATCTATGGCCAAGATCCATACACCAATAATCTGACGGTGGATCTCCCTCCACGTTAATGCATATGCTTACGAGATAAGTTTGGTGCTTTTGGGAGTATGCGGTCTCATGACTCTAGTCTCCCAAAGTTCCTATATTTCAAAGTCCCATGGACTTTCCATGTGGCTCCGGCCTTCAGGCCTTTCTACATCGTGCTTTCCCAAATCCTCTGAAGTCCCGGACTTCTAAAGTCTTATAATCTCTCCATGTAGCTCCAGATTTTAGGCCTTTCAACTTACCTATGATGCTATACTGTAAACCTTCGGAGCCCTGAATTATTGAACTTCCAAAGTCTTAGAATATCTCCACGTGGCTCCGACCTTCAGACCTTTTGACCTCTCTACACTACTTCACCCTAGATCTTCCGGAGTCTCAAAGTTTCAGACTCTCGAAGGGTCCCCACTTACACGTGGTGACATATAATATGTAGAGACAGGGACATGTGGGTCTCTACCTTCGATCATTTAACCTCCACTATTCCCACACTCCAATCTTCCTAAATTCCTGAACTTTCAGAGTCTCGAGCACTTCGCCAAGCTTTGGCCAAGTATTCATATGCCAGGGGGGTGACCCATGACAAAGGTCAGTGGTGAAACGTGTCATGATCTAATAGGCATATAAGGCCCATAAAAATCACGAATCTAAATGACACATGGCACATTGATTGTGGGTCCATGTCATCCTGGATGACATCACTTTTCCATGTCACTCTAGACTAGTAGCCTTCCAAGCCCTTCAATCACGTTGTCAAGGTGTGTCCATGTAAACCCTGGACAGATGTCATCCATTACTTTGTAACTTCAAAATTTAGGGGATCCATGGTGAAACCTCCTCTTTAATCCCAAAGTTTGTCAACATTTAGTTGATCACAGTCTATATCCAACGGTCAAGTTCTGGCCACGTGGACCCATGGATCCATGACTCTCGTTACTTCGAGAGTTCGACCTTTCGGAGAATTGAAATGAAAAATCCTCATGAATCTGAGAGTTGGTCAGCGCTAGACTGACCAAAACCTAGATCTGATAATCAGGATTTGTCCACATGGATCCACATATCCACGACCAATGTTATTTCATAATTTCAGGGTTCAAGGGAATTGTTATATAACTTCCCCTTTTCTCCTGAAGCACTAAGTCTCCAAACTATAGGATCTAGTGACACACGTCACTTGGGGAAAGGACCAAGATTTATTTCGTCATTCACGATTTTAGGAGCCTTCACATTTGAGTGCCCCCTGTCCAAATTTCTCTAGAGTGACAAGTCTCTGGACCATGAGATCTAGCGCCATGTGTCCTCTCATATGATGACCCAAACCCACTTTGGGCTTTCGGACTTCAAGAGTTTTGTTATGCAAACTCCTCCTTTCTCCCAGAGTTGGTCAGTGTCGAACTGACCATATCTCGGATCTAACGACTAGGGTCTATCCACGTAGATCGCAGATCTACAACTCTTATCACTTCAGGATTTCATCCTTTGGGAGTTTGTGGTGAAAAATCCTCATGACACCCAAAGTTGGTTAGTGTAGGGCTTACCATATCCTAGATCTGACAGTCAGGAAAAGTCTTGAAGCATCCTAGGATCAATGGCTATCGTCACTTTGGGATTCAAAGCTTATCAACACACCACACGTGAAATCCACCAGAGTGCTAAGTCGTCGAACTAAAGGAACTAACAACATGTGTCCCTTACGGATGGACGATACAGATTCACTTAGACCTTATTCATTCGAGAGTTTTGGCATTACAACACCTCAGTTCTCCTTAAGTGGTCAAAACCAGGCTGACCATGGCGTAGATCTGATGGTAAGGGACACTCCCAAATATATTTGGATCTATGACTCGTGCTACTTCGTGACTAGTGAGTGGATCGAGGTTTAATGTGGGGACAAGACCGATGGTAACGAGGGAATGGCCACCATATTTCAGTCCACCATCAGGAAACCGACTCGCCAAGTCGCCTTCAGTGTAATTTGGGCTTCACAATACTTATTCCCCTGAAGCTCCAGACTTCTGGAGTCCTGAACTCTTAGCTCCTTCTGAACTTGACCCAAGGTTCCTAGGTTTTGGCTATATGGATATTTTCAAGCTTGATGTGATACGCTCCTACCTCTTGGCCAAAATTTGGTTAAGGTCACAATATCCCGGAGCTTTGAACTTCCAGAGTTCCAAATCTAGAAAGGCCTAGCTCCTTTCAAGCTAGCGCATCGTTCTTAGACCTTGGTCATATGGAACCTCTAATGAGTCTCGGGTTGTAAGCTCGAATCTTAGCCAAGATTTGGTCAAGGTTGTGGGCATGAGCCTGTGGTCTCTTAGAATATTGTTTTGAAGGACATGCCTTACATTCACAGAGCTTAAGCTCTAAGTTGGGAAAAATGTATCTCCGAAGGATCAACGAGGCTGAAGCATTCCTGTAGAGTCTATTCTATCTTCAAGACTGTGAGACTGTTCCTTGGGAAAATGCCTTGGAAAATTTCCCACCAGTTGAGAGGCCAAACTTTCCACCTTACAACCATTTTAATATAAAAATTTATAAAGGAACGATAAGCATGTTCATTTTAATTAAAACACAGTAAGTCTTAGTTGCAAACAAAAACATTCGGTCATGCATTTAAATTCAAGTGCACAGGGTGCAAGAAATACTTATCTATTACATGTTGTAGCTAGATAATTGACTGTGGGTGTTCACCTTTCCACCCAAATATAGTCTCATATGAATTTACTCTTAGCACTCTGGCCATGCTCGTGCCAAACCATGATATCACTAGGGAATTATTGGAATTCCTCAGAGGTTCTCCCTCTTTCTATCACAACTTTCCTGCGAGGTTTCTCAGATGCTTCCTCTGTATCAAGCTCATGGTATTCCTATTTTATTCTGCATATCCAGGTCATGTGTTTCCCTCTATGCATGTGCTCTTTTCTATTGTCTCCCTTTCTCTCCACTGAACCTCATGCACCTCTCTCCAACTATCTGCATGTGTATCTTGCATGCCGTCCTCTCCAGAAGGTTCTCCTCTGTCTGCTCTCTTCTTTGCGTGTGTATTCCTTGCATGCACATCCTTCCTTGGGAAGGTTCTCCCACCTATCATGTTCCTTCTCTCAGAAGGAAGCTTAAGTCAACCTGGGCCTACAGGTTCCTGTGGTACTTCAGGCTGACAACCTGCTGTCTCCTCAACCATACCATGCTTCCATTCATGGGGGTGGTTGATTGTTCGATCACTAGTCCTTCTCCTCATTAACTGATTCCTTTCCATGGGATCCAAAGGTGGTTTATTATTTTAGAAAGGATAAATTCAGGTCGTTTTAACATAATGAAGCATCTCCATAGTTTTACCATTCTTTCCTCTAGTGATATCATGGCCAGTTCTTAAAGGCTTCACCCCCATAGTTAGTTATTGACAATTTAAACAATAACACATTTACATTGTTCCCATGTCACAGCATGGTTATCGTGATAAATGATTTATTACAAGCTGGGGGAAAAAGGGGTATTACAATCCCCTCCCCCTTATAAAGGAACATCATCCTCAACGTTATTTCTCATTTACCTGTCATGCCTTTTCTCATTCATCTAGTTCAGAAATATTGATCTTCCTTAGTTAGGCCCCTTCCAGACTCTTGGCCTTCATCACCTGCCTTAAAAAATCCCACACAACAAACATATTAATCACAATTACATGTGAAAAAAAAATTTGTTGTGCAAAATTCAAGAGGAAAATTTCATAATATAGCACAATACTTATCTGTGAAGTTCATGGATTTGCAATCCACCTGGCTATCTTATTCTCTTGGCTTATTATTTTTCCTAGACATACCCTTTGTGTGCATGATCCCAATCAATATTTTACAAGGATGATCAAATCCTCCTCTTCCTTGCAGTCACTCACCCTCCAGGCCTAGGATTAGGCATTCCCTTATCCTCTATATAGTCCCTCGGGTGATCCATCTTTCCTTTCCAAGGATTTCTCACACATGAAGAGTTCTAAACACTTCATTGAGCCTTACAGTTGAGGCATCCATCAAACTAGCATTCAACCAATACCATGCAACTAGGAGCCTGAGATTATTGTAAATTAGACATGTACAAACTTATTTTAAAAGAAATTCCCAACGAGAGACAGAACCAGATCGTGCCCAAATAGACCAAGAACACACATGTGTCTCTTTTACTCTTGACAAGATTGAAACAATACCAAGATTGTGTTATGGTTTAACAAAGAAAAGGAAGTAAGAATAGATATCTTGACCACATGAGATAGTCTTTGAGACACAGATAGTTCGTGCCCTTTAAAAAACATTATTGCAGAGAAGTAACAACAGATGGCTTGATCAAGAGATAATATTCAAAGACAAAGGTAACTCGTGCCCTTTCCAAATTCACAACAAACACATAACCTTTAATAAAAAATATTGATAGCGAGGCTTACCAAAACATAATGGTTAGCCACCTCCAACGAAGATGAGGGGAAGCAAACTCTTAAAATAATGTGAAGAGAATGCCTGAACACAACCCGTGGCCAACCAAATCTATACAATATTCCATTTTAAATTTTGGGTGATGCTAAAAACCCAATTGTACAATTCTTTCTAGTAACAGTGATAATGAAGACAATGCCATGACAAAAGTGTTGGATTACTGAGAGACGGGGGGGTGAATCAGTAATAACGTAATTATAATCCTTTTTCTTCATATGTTATATCAATGTAGAATTATTATCCAATAATGAGCAGTAATAAATAAACAATCACACACATGCATAGTACACCATTGTTTTACGTGGAAACCCAAATTGGGAGAAAACCACATAATGCTTTTTCTTATATGTCTTGAAGAATTACATTCATTGGAAGCACCAACTTCCTTTGTTTTCCAGCTGTAACTGGAGGGAGGCTCCAACCTCCTAGTTTCTCAGGCTACAACCTGAGGGAAGCTCCAACTCCCCAAATCTCTGGCTACAACCAGAAGGAGGCTACAACCCCCAATGTTCTCCGGCTACAACCGGAAGGTGTCTACAACCACTTCTCCTTGCCCCATCCTGCCACCCTGAAGTAGAAGTAGAATGATGGAACCACTGTCACCCTATCACTGTGAGATATACTTATGTAAACCTATACCAATAAATCTGAACCATGCATCAACCTGTACCTCAACCTGTAATCAACCTGTACCATAAACACATGCATCAACCATGCACCAACCTGTAATCAACCTGTACCATAAACAAGTGCATCAACCATGCACCAACCTATACCATAACCAAGTGCGTACCAATCATGTGTCAACTACTCATCAACTATGACTCATCAATATGTACCAACATCATCAACTATACACCTCATGTATGTGCGCCAACTCATCAACTACTTGTCTCAACCATGTACTCAACATGTA
>SNQJ01S0114137.1:7435-26191 GCA_010110895.2 Picea sitchensis | reverse complement strand
ATTCATTTTCTTTAAAATGCCAACAGTCTTGAGTATTCACAGAAGAAACCATAAGCACAACACTAATACACAATTGAACACTTAAGAAAAACACAGACCTGAAGCAATTCTAAGCCAAATTTTATTCATAACACAAAGGAATTATCATGGATGGAAAATAAAGGAACAATACCTGGAAATCTTGCTTGAGGGGAAGAGCTAGATTGTTTCCTTCTTTCACAACCAAAAACCATGGAGCATAAAAAACCACCAGAGCGAAAAACCAAATGCAAGTATGGCTATGGTGATGTGCTCGAGGGTTGTTTGAGTGACGTGTAGTAAATTAACGACACTTACTTCCCCAGCCCCATTCAATTCAACGTAAAATCCAACCAATCCACCATAACATCAACCATTAATTCAAAAAAATATCCCATTGTTATATCCATTACATAGTGCACCACCTTTAGTCATGTTAAAATATTTTAACAACAACCATATGCTATAACTTTACCATATATGCCTCACACATAACCTTTAATCAACGCACATAAGACTAGCAGCAAGGTCTATACCCTTTTCCTTTGTCACTATTACATGTAACCTTAAGGCTTGTACATAGTCATTTTACCTTTTTGTTTAAGCTCCCACATCATCCCTTTGTAAAAAAATCAGATGTAAAATAATCAATTGATGTTTAATGCATAAACATAGAACCTGTAAAAAAAACTAATCCTTTTATCCATAGTACAACCATGAGTTGCGAGTGACCATCAAAACCATCTAGCCATAACACAATCAACCAACCATCCTATGTTGCCATAATGATTAGAACCATGACTTGAATCATCAACTGCAGAAGACTATGCTGGCATCATTATAACATCAAACAAAAATATAAGTGCAACACATCCATCATAGCGCCACTAGTCTACAAGGGGGTCCCACCTACTAGTTTATTATTATTATTATAAATAAATTATAGAGCTTGGAAATAATTTGCGAGTATTATTCATCGTTTCAATTTTAAGCGTCAACAAACTGACGAATCCATAGGGAAATGTGTTTCCAACAGATTAAGAACTCAGTTTGTCTAGTTTCATAGACCAGGTGAACATTAGATCAAGGAAATATACATCAAAATGATTATGCAACAGGGGGAAGTGAGCAGTTTAAGAAAAAAAATGATTTTCGATTTTGGAAATAACTCATGGAAAGTATTACGTATGAGGGGGCTTATCCCTATATGCATAATCATTTGATTAATCATAGTGAAAGAATTCTTGGCTTCAATGAGAAAATTTTTCTCGTGTGCTCTTTTGAATCTTGGAGTGGAGGGAAGAAAATGAAAGCATAAATAGGGATAAAAACCAACTATCTTATCTAACAACAGTTGAAGCAGATATAAATTTCAATGATGTCTTCAAGCGGGAACATCATGACAATTGTGTAACCTGATTATTATTGATTAACAATACTTGCAGAATAGCGTCGTTGTGGCAAAACTGATCCAACATTTTATTCCTGACAAGAAAATAAGTCAATAAAAGAAATAAAATAGCAGAAATGAACAACAAAAAGAAATAACAACAAAGTAAAATCAAAGCAATAAAACAAAACTATAATTAAGAAAAAATTGCATACAACTTTTAAAATTTCAAGTTGGTTCCACATAGTGTTTTAAGTGGGAACCATTGGTTCTATAGGAAAACAATCGCTCTTCCAAGTCGTTTAGTATATAGGAATTTTCACCCACGACAAAAGTGATTTTAAAAGGACCCATCCATAACTTTTGGAAATTTGAATGCCTTCCTCTATCAGCATGAGCTGAATCCCACAACAAGACTTTCTCATTAACCTTAAATTTGAAAGCCTTTGTACTTTTATTGAAATATATTTTAACAATTTGTTGTCTTCTCTTTATGTTATCCAAGGAAAACGTCCTTTGTTCTTCTAAAGCCAAGAGTGCATTTATCCTTTGAGAGATATTGGAAGAATTTAATTCTTCAACCTGTAGCATTAGCCTTAGAGAAGAAAGTTCCAGCTTGATAGGTAGAATGGCTTCTTGACCATAAACAAGATGGAAATGAGTGAAACCAGTTCTCATCTTGGTGGTAGTGCGATCTTCCCAAAGGGCGTAAGTGAGGATAGTGTGCCATTGACGAGGTTTATATTCAATGAGACTCTTGATAATTCTAACCATATTTTTGTTAGTAGATTCGGCTTGCCCATTTCCTTGGGGATAATAAGTTGATGAGGTAAAATGTTTAACCCCCAGTTTTTCTAGAAACTGAGTCAACTTAGCAGAAATAAAAGTAGGACCATTGTCTGTAATAATTTCCAAAGGAAGACCAAACCTGGAAAAGATATCGGTTTCAAGGAAAGAAATAACCTGCTCATCCTGCAAATGCTTAAGTGGGACAACTTTAGTCCATTTCTCAAAATAGTCTGTGGTTGTCAAGATAAAAACTTTCCCTGCTAAAGATGGAGGATTAATAGGACCAATAAAGTCCAAACCCCATTTTGAAAAAAGGAATTCAGGGAGGATAGGTTGTAAAGGCACAGAAGAAAGACTTTCTTTCCCAATGAACTTCTGTCACTTGTCACAAGATCTTGAAAAATTATAAGAATCACGAAAAAATGAAGGAAAATAGTACCCTTTCTTGATAATATTAAAAAAAATAGTTTTAGTAGAAAATTGGCCTGCTACATGAATAACAAAATCTGAATATCCATGGGTCTCTTGTAACAATTTATGTGCTTCCTCATTATTCACACAATGAAATAACATACCATTGACAAATATCCTAAACAAGAAGCCTCCTAAAATGACATATCTGGAAGATTCAAGACAAAGCCTTCTTCTTTGATGAGTATCTAAATCATCTAGACACCTTTGATTTTGCAAGTAATACACCAGATCCTTGTACCAGGGATGTTCAACTATAGGAAGGATTTGACTGTGAATATAAAATAGTGTCGATAAAGAGATATCATGTTCATCAATTTCTTGACTTGCTTCTACATGTTGAGCTAAGTGAAGGGATAAGTCACGTCCCTTAATGGTTTTAGAAGTCATGATAGTTAAATCATGCTCCTAGATCTTGGCAAGCCAATGTTCAAGCTTCCCTGAAAGATACATCTGTGAGAGAAAAAACTTGACAACAGGTAAAGGGAATTTTACCAGTGTGTGCTTACCTAAGATAAAGTGGAAAAAAATTTCAACAACTTTAACAAGAGAGAAAACATGTTTTTCAATATAAGAATATTTGAATTCATCATCTGAAAAGCTTTGACTCATGTAAGCTACTAGTTTTTCATTAACTTGGTCATCACGTTGTATGAGGATAACATAAATTGCTTCCTCTGTGGCATTAGTATATATAATAAATTCTTTCTCAAAATATGACTTTGCCATAACCGGTGCGGAACTGATTTCCTTCTTGATCCTTATGAAAGAATTTTCGACGTCATCAGTCCAAGAGAAGGAGAGATATTTCTTAAGAATATTGTGAATTGGTTTTACCATTACTACAAAATCAGGAACAAACCTACAGACAAAGTTGATAATACCCATAAATGCTTGAACCTCCTTTTTGGAAGTAGGGGCAGGAAGATTTAGGATAGAAACAATCCTTTTGAGATCAATACTTATTCCTGAATCAGAGACAATGCGACCAAGGAGATTTCCTTTGGTAACATTGAAGATAGAATTAGAAGGATTTAAAGAAATCCAAAATTTCCTACATCGCATGAGAACCTTTCTAAGATGACCAAAATGATCCGATCGATTATTTGAATACACAGTTAAGTCATCAAGATAAATATGAATAATTTTTCCGATTTGATCGTCAAAAGATATCTGCATATCTCTTTGGAAAGTGGCACATGCATTAGATAATACAAAATACATACATTCATAAGAAATTGTGCCCCAACATGTAATAAAATTGGTTTTATATTTATCTATCCTTTTTACATCGATCTGATTATAACCAAAAAAAATGTCAAGTAAGGACATCATCTGTGACCCTACAACTTGCTACAAAATCATTTCCATATTAGGGAGAGGAAAATGGTATTTCACGCTAGCTCTATTCAATGCATGAAAATGAACGCATAGTCTTATTGATCTGGATTTTATGAGCAGAACGAAATGAATACAAATTATTAAAATATGCTTAACAGAAAATAACAGAGATATAATAAAACTAGTTTTCTATTCAGTAAGGAAATAAGCTAAAACTATAAAATGCAGTGGAAAACAAGCTTGCTGGAATGGTGGTAGCTTATCTCTAAGAAGAGATGTAACGACTTCGCTCATTCGCAATAATATGGTTACAATGAAGCTCTGAAGGTCTTTTACAATAAATAGGAATGTCAAAAACCAAAGACATCCAAAAACCTAACCCTAGGAGATGAAGTGCCAAAAGTCACGTGGGCCTCGTTTGGGTAAGTTAGTTCATCAACTTCCCGGGGTCGTAACTTTTTCATACGATCTCTGTTTTAGGCACATGATATCCCGTTCAAAAGGTCTAACCGAGAAGAATTTTTTTTGACTAGCCCAAGTCAATGTTTTTGGCCATCACTTGGGCCCCAAATCCCTAAAAAATGTTGTTTAGGGCCTCAAAACGACCCCGGAAGTTTGGAACCGGAAAAACTGCCAAGGTAGAAAATTGTTTTTCGAGACAGTGGAATAGGTGGGTGGCCACCGATATCCACCTAGATCAATCCTCCCTCCTTATGAAGCAATGGTCTCCATTGCATTGAGTTCCCCCATCAGATGAGGAAATTTCTATTGAATTTGGCCCTGGGTCAGCCACTTGCCTTGGTACAGAAGCTTCCTTTCTTTGACAACTCGATAAAGGTAGATCCTTTGTTGTCGAGTGACCTTGATATGTGTGTCCACAATATGATCATTGGATGTTTGTTTCATCCGGTCAGGTTTGATCTCTATTGGTGTCAAATGCTCTGCTATCTCTGAGGTGTCCAATAATGGTCGAAAATAGGGTTGAAGGAGAGTCATGTTGAAGAATGGATGCAGACCAATGAAGGGGGGAATGTTGAGCTCAAAATCATTGTCACCCACACCCTTGGTGATGGTGTACAACCGATAATGGAGTTGGAAAAGCTTTCGATGGGGCCCGATAAGGCGTTCTTTATGAAAATGAAACCAAACTTTTTCTCCCACCCTAAACTTATGTGGTGCCCGATGTTGATCATGATGCTGCTTGTACTTGGCATTAGACTTCTATAGAATATCTTGAACCTGTTGGAGGATATGTTGGATCTGCTCAATGAACCAGGTGGCTTTGTTAGCTTCTGGTGGACCAAGGGACAAGTCGACCGAGGTGGTTTCCAGGGGTAGTGTAACATCCATGGGGCCCAATGGTTGGAATCCCAACCCCACTTGAAAGGGGATGTGTCCAGTTGAGCTATGCAAGGCTCGATTGTAGCTATGATGGACATAGGGAAGACTCTAATTCAATGTGTAGGGGTGTTTTGAATTGTACATGCACAAGATATGTATGACCATCCGATTGATGACCTCAGTTTGGCCATCTGTCTGGGGGTGGAAGGCAATGGATTTGGTGAGCTTGGTATCCAACAGTGACCAGAGGCTCAACCAGAATGAGATGAGGAACCGACTGTCAGGGTATAAGATATTGGTTCTTGGGATCCCAAAATGTACCCATACTCGTTCAAAGAATATCTTGGCAGTGGCTTCTGTTGTGATGTTCTTCTTGCAGGCGGCTAGAATCACCATCTTGGAAAAGTGATCAACAACCACAAAAAATAGTCATTTACCCTCTTGGTGGATGGGAGGTCTAACATGAGATGGATTCCCATGGCCTGTTAGGAGTAGGAAGAGGGGTGTACATGCCTTGTTTCTTAGTGGTCGGTTTGGAAATAGTGCAGGAGGTGTAGGAACCGATATACTTGTCAGAATCCTATCAAAGTTTCAGCTAGTATAAATGTTTCTGCAGCACTGCCACTGTATTTTCGATGCCAAAGTCTCCTGCCACCCGAATGTAGTGATATTCCCAAATCAGCTTCGTGTGGTCACTTGATGGAACACAAAAATGGCCTAGATGACACAACAACCTGTATTGAAGATGGAAATTAGCAAGCACTGAGTTGGCACCCAACATTTGGTATGTGGTGGAGAAGTCAGGGTCTATCTCGTAAAGGTGGGGCCATCCGGAGGTCTTGTGCCCACAAGAGTCTAGCATCGTGGTGAGTGCCATGACTGGTGGTCGATTGAGGAAGTCGACAACTCGGTTGGTACTTTCTATTTTATACTTGATGTTGAGGTGGAACTGTTGTAAGTATGTTGACCACTTCTGATGGCGGTCATTCTACAATTTTCCTTATGTCTGCATGAACTGTAGTGGCTTGTGATCAATGTGGATGATTGTCTCCTTCCCAAGAATGTAATGTCTCCAATGGCGGCAGGCTTGAAAAATGGAGTACATTTATTTTTCATAAGTAGGGTACTTAAAGACAACATCTGATAGTGTCTCACTATGATATGCCACGGGGTGGCCGTGTTGAGTGTGAACAACACCCACAACATAGTTTGAAGCATCTGTCTCAATCTCAAAGGGATGTTGTAGGTATGGTAATGAAAGTACCAAGGATGAGCACAAATGATTCTTCAAGTCATCGAAGGCTTGTTTTTGGGATAAGACCCACACAAAGTTTTCCTTACCACCACCCCTAGTTACTTGGCTGAGGGACCATGCGATATGAGAGAATCCCAACATGAACCTGCGACAGAAATTGGCAAGGCCCAAGAAGCTCTGAAGTTCAGTGAGTGTGGTTGGGGCTGGCCAGTCATGGATTGTCTGGATCTTGGTTGGATCCACATGCACACCATGTTGATCAACGTTGTAACCTAAGTAATGGACCATGCCCATGTAGAAAGAGCATTTTTCCAAGTTTCCATATAGTTTGTGCTGTCACATGGTGTGCATAACTTGCTGAATATGATGCAAGTGTTTCTCCCAAGTCTTGTTGTAGATAAGGATGTCATCTAGATGCACCACTACAAAAGTATTGTTGAAAGGTCATAGGATATCATCCATCATCCTCATAAAAGTTGTTGGAGCATTTGTCAAACCAAAGGGCATGACCAACCATTCACAAATACCTTATTTTGACTTGAAGGTAGTCTTCCATACATATGTTTGTTCTATTGGGACCTGGTGGTAGCCATACTTTAGATCAATATTACTAAAGTATTTTTCCCCCATGAGTTGATCAAGGAGGTCATCGATTCGGGGAATCAGGTACCAGTTTCAGACTATGATTTTATTTAGATCTTGGTAATCAATGTAGAGTCGCTAGTTCCTGTCTTTCTTCTACACCAATACGATTGGGCTTCCACAAGGCAATGAGATGGGATAGATGTGCCCCTTGTGGAGAAGTTCTTGGATCTGCCTCTTGATCTCCTTGTTTTCTAACAAAGAGGGACAGTAGACTAACCCATTGGGTAGCGGTGCACCTGGGGTCAGATCGATGGGATTCGTGACCTAGCAGTGCAGAGGTACCCTGGTAGGAGAGGAGAATATATCTAAGAATTCTTCCACAACCTTATCCACTTGCTTCTATTGTGTGGAGATATTGGCCATGGAGGCCCTGGATGTGGCTATGATCTTTCGCTCACTCTGAGAGAAAATCACGAAGAAGACAAATTTCTTAGTCTGAGAGATGACCTTCCTACATTGCTTGGCAGAGATCAAGGAAATATCACTAGGAGGGACTGCCTCGGGTATCCTGTACAATTTCCCATTCAAATTAATAATAAAACTATGAGACCTAGACTCATATACAACATGACATTTCCATAAATAAGTTTGACCCAAAAAAACATTACAAAATTCAAGAGGAGCAACATCACATAATACCTCGTCTTTGAAGGGCTTGATGTCATGCAACATTCGACACTGTTGGCTGACGCGGAGATCACTTCCTTGGCAAAACCATCCAATGGTGTAGGGTTGTGGGTGTGGCATTATTGGCAAGGCCAGCTTCTTGATGACCTCTGCTGAGATGAGGTTCTTATGAATACCGCTATCAATGATGAAGTGCAATGCGATACCTTTTACCCACATATGTGAATGGAAGAGGCACTCTCCTTCTTCTGGCTCATCTGGTTCACTAGGATAGAGCTTGGTGGTAGAAACAGTGACAATGGGTTATGCATCAATGATCCATCTTCCCCTTTCTATTTTTGAATCGGATTCAGAACCCGCATCTAATTCATAGGCTTTCACTTCAGCCACCAGGGACTACTTTGAGCAATAATCAACAATGTTATGCCAAGGGATCATGTGGAAGTCGCACCACTTCCCGGTATCTTTCTTTTTCTTTACAGTGTCCTTCTTTGCTTGTGGCTTGGATTGGTTGTCCTAGTACTGTCCATATTTTCTCTGTCCTTTTTTTGGTGGGTTGAGGCCTCCCTTTCCTAGATTTTTCTGTGAAGGGTTCCTAGGCCCAAATTGTCGCGTCTTTTGTTTGAGTTTTTGCTCGATTTTGACGACATATCGATAGACCATGCCCAAGGACGAGATGAGAAAAAAATTCATTTCAGTCTGGATGTATCTATGCAGAGAACCACAATACTTGAGCACCGGATGTCTCTCTGAATCTTTGATACCCAACTTGGTACGCAAGGTATGGAATATATTTGTGAACTCTAGCACTGCTTGGTGTCTTTCTTGGTGCAATGTGGTCCATTTGGTATACAAGTCATTATAAATTTTGACAGGGTAGTATTGTTCCTTATTAGCATCACTGAAGGATTCTCAGGTGGTCGTGACTATAAATAATGAGGGTTCCTCTATTTCCTTTTTCTCACAAAAAGTTTCCCACCAATCTTTGACATGGGGAATGACTTTGAGGAGTGCAAAAGTAATCTTTTCTCTATTCAAAAAGTTATGGATAAAAAATACCATTCTAGTAGATTCAACCACTTGTCTACAACATCTGCGTCTATCCGACCTTCAAATATATGAATATCTAAGTTTATTTGTACCTTGAAGGGGGTGACACCTCCACTCGAGGAATATGTGTTGCATGTTTGTAGTTGCTGAAGGATTTGCGTGAAACTATACATCATCTCGTTCCTCTATTGCATGAGGGATTCCTCAAGAAACATTTTGAAAGGATATTATGTCCCATCATATTTATTTTCTCCTGCCACGACAGGTCGCTTGGGTGTGCGAGATATTTTGTCCTCAAGAGAAACAAGTTAGAGACCCAATTCTTTGTACCTTGACCTCGTTTGGGACATGCATTAAGATGACAAAGATAATACCACTCTGATACCACTGATCTAGATTTTATGAGCAGAACTAAATGAATACATATTATTAAAAGATGCTTAACACAATTTAATAGATATACAGTAAAATTGGTTTTCTATTCAATGAGGAAATAAGCTGAAACTGTAAAATGTAGTGGAAAACAAGCTTGCTGGAATGGTGGTGGCTTATCTCTGAGAAGCGATGTGACGAATGCGCTCATTCGCAAGAATATGGTTACAATGAGGCTCTGAAGGAATTTTACAATAAACATGAATGTCAAAAACCCTAGACATCCAAAAAACAACCCTAGGAGATGACGCGCCAAAAGTCATGTGGGTCCCATTTGGGTAAGTTAGTACATCAACTTCCCGGGGTCTTAACTTTTGCATACGATATTTGTTTTAGGTGCATGATAGCACATTGGAAAGGTATAACCGAGAAGAAAAAATTTTGACTGGCCCAAGTCAGTGCCTCTAGCAGTCATTTGGGCCCCAAATCCCAAAAAAATGTCATTTAGGGCCCTCAAAACGGCCCCGGAAGTTTGGAATCCGAAAAAATGCCGAAAAAATTCCAAGGTGGAAAACTGTTTTTCGAGCTAGTGGAATAGGTGGGTGGCCACCAATATCCACGTGGATCACTTATTTGACCAATTTGTTTCTGAACAGGAACCAAATTGGAAACCTAGTCAGAATACTTAACAGGGAAAACTATCTCGGCCTTCTAGAGTTTTTCGAACTCCTTCCGAATGGTTGCTTCAAGTGCGGGGTTAATGGGTCTTTTTTTTTCCCTAACTGGTTTTATTCCCTCCTTTATATGGATATAATTTTGTATAAGAGAAGGATCAAAACCACGAATATCCTCATAAGACCAAGCAAAAACATCTTAAAATTCACTAAGTAACTCAGTGAACTTCAATTTTTCTTCATCAGAACATTGGGCACCTATATTAATATTCTTTGGACAATCGAGTGTCCCAATGTTCAAGGAAATGGTTTCACCCACTTTCATTTTTGAGTCCTCTTATTTATGTTTTTCTTTGTTTCCTACATCACTCGATGAAAATGAGCTTATAGAGGAGTCAAGCCCTTCCGAATTTTGTTGCCTTCCATGGATATAATCTCCTTGGGATTATAAGGTTCATTTTGTATGAAAGCACAAATTCTCTCATCACTAGGTAAGACCTGCCATGACTCTACATTGTCAGGGATATGAGGATGATACAAATATCGAAAGGTGCAATCAGGTCTTTGTGGCAGAAGTTGTCGAGTAGGAAAGGCTGCAAAAACAACTAACCTATCATCCATTGTATTCAGTTCCCTTTTAACATGAGTGATGTTAAATGATAACAAGTTCAATATACATTCCCAAACAGTTTGGGTGTATCATTTCATTAACTTGTTGCTAGGAGAATATATCTTATGTACAATGCTTACAACAAGTTCATAGTCCCTAAAAAGTATAAGGTGACCACAACCTAAATTATAGGCATTTTCAATTCCTAGCAGTAATGCTTCAAATTCATTGATGTTGTTTGTGCAAGAAAACTCTAAACTATAGGAGAAGTTGTGAATTTTACCCACAAGAGAGTACAAGATAATTCCAGCTCCATTTCCTTCATTGGAACATGAAGCATCAAAGTGCATATACCACATCCCATCCTCTAGGTCAATTTGTTCCAAGGTAGTGTTGTCCTCATCGACAAAGATGGAGTACACTCCTAGGTCCTCTTCAATATAATTTACATTAGGTTGTGGGATGCTTTCTATATAAGGTGAAATTCTTCCCTCCCTTAGGACTATGATGTTCTTCCCATTTCAAGGAACAAATAAGTGTATCTCGTCGAGTGAGAGGTATCCACCTGTCAAAGCTTGCCAGTCTCTTCCTAAGATGATTGAATAATTACTCACTGGCATGTCAATTACCCAAATATTAAGGGTTGTCCTAATTTCAGGATGCGAGCACAAAACCAAAGTCACATCCTTGATCTCACCTATGGTCGATTTTTGTAAAATATTATAAGAGAGCATGCTTCTGGCATTTTCATTTGTACAAGACAAGCCTATCTCTTCCATAATAATTTTTGACATTATGCTTGGGCCTGAATCATTGTCGATCAGACAACAATGGGCTATTTTGTCCATAATATTTACAGAAATGGAAAGCGAAGGATTTTTTATAGAGTGTCTAAAATTATTTACACCTACTTTATTTATAGTTGAGTCCTCTTCATTTACCACTTCAGAGAGATTGGCTACGGTGGAATTTTTTCCTTCCATGAATTTTTTTATATGCTTTTGTTGCTCAGCGAGAAAAACCATGTCCAAGAGGGTATCATCAACTTTAATATTAGCCAATTGATTGATAATGATGTATTTGGAAGAGGGAATAGGGGAGGGATTTCCTTAACTGTCAGGAGTTTTAGTAACTTGTACAATAGCAACTGGTGAATATGAGATTGGGATAGAAGAAGTATGAGGGAGATCATATTTTCCTTTTGAAGCATAAGATTTATTCCTAGTATTTATGATCATGACATCCTTTGGTTTTGCGAAATATATAACAACAATGGTGGTTTCAGGCCTTTTACCAAATATGTTATCTCTAGCACTCTACTTTACCTCACAAATACTTTCTTCATGGTGTTCCTGGCAAAAATTACACCAACTGCGAGGCATGATGGCTTTAGGGTAAAAGTTGTTTTCATTAGGATTCTTAAAGGGTGGTGAAGAATAAGATGAGGCCCCAAGGGTAAGTGAAGGGACATTTCCATTTTGCTCATACATTATCATTCAATTATTCATGTCTTGTACAAGCTATAAGATGACATACATGTCCATTTGTTTAATTGAGTCTCCCTTGGGAAGACCTGTTCTTCATACTCTAGACAAGTATGCAGAGCGAAACCAAAATTGTCAATAGATTTTTCTTCAAGCCTATGACGGTAGGGGGAAGGTAGAACATTATAGTAATGCATAAAAGTGACTTAGTTCCAAGGGATAATAAGTTTAGGAATTTGGTTATATAACTTGGTGAAACGTAAGTTGAAAGAATTGATAGTCTCACCGTCTTTGTACGCGATGTTATTATATTTCTGTAATTGTTCATCTGGGATTTTAGATTTCCCATAACTATATTTGAACCAATAGACTAACTCCTCCCAAGTGGAAAGAATCTTGGGAGGAAGATCAAAGAAATCATCCACTGCTTTCCCTTCAAGGGAATTAACAAATTAGCGCATACAAGCGTCATTGTCATTGGATCCTATGTTGTGACAGGCATTAGAAAATTCCACCAAGTGTTCATTTGTAGTGACCGTGTTGTTCCCTGGAAACCTAGGGATATTCTCTTTGAATTTTGGAAGCGAATGAGTAGTAGGTGCTAGGTTCAGAGGAGAGGATACATTCCACAAAGTAGTAGTAGCATCTTCATCGAATTGAAAGAGTCCATACTTATTTACGAACTTAGTGGGATTGACAATAGATTGGACATGGACTTGATGTCTATACAAGCTACAAATCATTGATGAGGCTGAAGGTTGAGATGAAGAAGCACCTCCAGTGCCACCAAAGCCACCCACAAATGTCACCTTGTGAATGATGGGTAAGGGAGAGATAGACAAACTGGATGAATCATAAAACATTCTCCTTAGAGTACTTTGTTTGGTTGACAAAACGATGTTTCTTATTCATATTTCAGCAATGGGTTTGATCTCAGGTGATAAATCTCTTCTTCTCCTAGAGATGTGAGGGTTTAAGGACATGAAAAGAAGATAAAAAATTTAGCAAAAAGAAAGTTATGGTTGATTCCTAGGTTGTCTTTGCCTGGCTTCCTAGTGTTCTCGGACACTTATGTATTTTTCAATCACTTCCCATGAGTGTTCAAGTTCATCTTGGGTATTAACAGTTTCTAAGATGATGTTGAATAAGGTTAAAGCAATGTTGTTCTAGTCTGTAAGACTAGGTTCAATATTGGGTGACCTTGTAATAGCTATTGTTATGAATGAAAGAAAACAATCAAAGAATCGAAAGAACAAATATAATTTTTTCAATGATAATCATGCATACAATCAACCAGAGAGACATGGAAGATCTCCCCAGTATGGCCACCAAATACATGTTTAGGAAAAGATATGAATTATCTTACTCAAGAATTTTTGAATCATACTTGGCTAAGAAAAGATAGTCGAGAATATCAACCTATGTTTTATAGCCTCAAAAATATTTTCCCAATCCACAAGTATTAATTACAAGGGTTTAGGCTGATTTTTAATGAAAAGAGTGTTGCAAAATAACTTGTACAATGTTTATGTAATTTTCTGAAAAATATACAAATTACAGAAAGTAAATGTGGAGATCAGAAAGAAAAAGTAACCAAGTCATAGATACACACAAATGAGATAGAATATCAATCTGATTTATTTCATTCCAAGAAATCAAAGTATCTTTCTCTTTACAAAATACCTGTGAGGGCATGGACCAAAATCAAATTTAGTTATCCCCGATGAAAACTATTCAAAAGGACTATGACAAGAGGTAAAAGCTGAACTTTATAATCTGGATCATATTTCCACAGACTGCTTCCAATTTGACTCTACTCAATATCCTTTATCATCTATGAAATTTAATCCATAAACAGACAAGTATACACAAACTATCAAAGATAGATCAACACCTTTGAAACAAGCATCTGAATGATATGGTTAATCTTTGAACCTTTATGTCTACAATAGGACCCTTCTGTCAAAAAGATAATTAGGCCTTTAATGAACTCAAGAATGATTGAAAACTGAAACTATCTCATGAAAACAAAAGAGAAAACCTTAGTCTTTCTTGCTGCTTTTATTCTCTTCTCGTTCTTCCTTCTCATTTGGCTTTTATGCAGTCCAAATAAGTTGAAGTAGTTGAATTACTTCCTTTAGTTAAGTTAGGCTAAACTTAACTAATTTTAGCTTAGGAGAAATAATAATAATAATAATTATGGGTGTTTATTTAATAATAACTAAGTAGGTGGGACCCCTTGTGACTCCCTTCTTTTATCCTTTACAAAAATAAGAACAATTAGATAATCATTTAAACACATGCCGCCTTGTAGCTCCCATAAATATTTCCAAAATTTAAATATTAAATTTAAAAAAAAAATCAAACCATATCGAAAAATATGTAAATATCCACATTATCCAAAAACATAACGTGTTGTCCAAAACTTTCCGCAAACCATTGTCTTCAACAACTCAATCATAAACACATAAATTAAAATCCATACTTGCCACTTTGAGAGGCAATATTTCTTCTATAACTGTTGTCCCCTTTGGACTTCCCAGAAGTAACCTTTGGTTGATTTGAACCTTGAGGCCCAATCTCACTAATAACATGGGAAAAATCATCCTTCAGATGCATACGGGAGGACACTGATTTTGAAGAGTCATTTGAAGGAGAGGAAGGGGAAGAAACAACTTTACCTTTATCTTTCACATGGGGGACATCAGTTTTAAGCTATTTTATAGCATGAGAGGATTGAACAGGTGAATGCATAGGGGAAATTTGAACATTAGGATTTACAAGTGGTGGAGGGGGTAATGACAAATTAGGCCAGCCACGATGGTGAGAGACTACCAGATTGACAATCTCTTTCCATCCATCATTCGCGAGGAATTTTGGTTGCAAGGATACATGAGGAGGCACACGAATACCAAGGATATTTTGAGGCTGAAAGGGAGGTCTCTCTGGTCGGGGTTGAACTACCGCTTTCCCAATCAAATTCAAGAACCCAACTTGAAACAATTGGTTCAACTCCTGGGGGTCAGGATCAAAATGAATTAAGAATCTAGGCCTTCTAGGCCCTCTGTTCCAATTACCTCTTCCTCTATTTTTTTCTTCCATGGCTGACCCTGTTGAAGAAACTCATCTTGTATGCAACAATTCATTAGTGACTAGCCCTTAACAGACCATACATGACATTCTATTTTCATAAAACAAAGTTTGGCTCAGAAATTGACATGAGACCCATGCAAATCAATCCGTCATAAATTATTTAATAATTTCCAAGTGAGCAGGGGGTGGAATAGGGTTCATGGGACATTTGAAGGGATTGTAATGAGAGAAAAAGTGGTAGCATGTTAGGGGAAAAATACACGAGTACTTATCAACAATTCACTAAATAATTAAACTGTGCAATCAATACCAAAAATATCAGATGCCGCCTATTTCTGTGTCATATCTTTTGTCACTATTATACATAGTTTTTAATTTATTTTATAGAACAGAGCATGAAAAAAATGAAATTGGGATTATGAGGGGGGTATAATGAGCGAAAAAGTGATAGTATGAGAGGGAATAATATGGATATTGTTCATAAAAATAAATCAAATCAAACAACAACCATAACTCTGTTCAGACCTCATAATCCAATAAGCATTCACTTTTAAAACCAAAACTATTTAACTGTCCCTTATTTACATAATTCTTGCCGACTTCAAATAAAAGAAAATTAATATGCCTAGAAAACTTCAGTTATAACAACCCTTGCATCTATACAATATTTATACGACAATCACTATAACACCATTGCTATTTTATGATAACATAATAATTCGTTGAGCCACAATCATTCATACTCCAATGCTAAATCCCTTTCCTTTTAAAACTAAATAGAAATATGCACAATAATTCCATCCATCCACATCCAATATTTATTCCTTAAATTCAGTTAAGAATAGGCCCAATATAAACCACCATATTTCTACTTTCCAACACTGATTGATACAATCCACTGGCATCAAAACTCATAATTGATCCCCGATTTAATCACATATAGGTGTTTATCAGCATAATTCTTGATTCAAACTAGCATTCAACCAATAACATGCAACTCTAAGCCTAAGATTCTTGTAAATTAGACATGTACAAACTTCTTTTAAAAGAAATGCCCAATGAGAGATAGAACCATATCATGCCCAAATAGACCAAGCACAAACATGTGTCTTTTACTCTTGACAAGATTTAAATGATACCAAGATCATGTTAGGGTTTAACACAACAAAGGAAGTAAGAAAAAATAGCTCAACCACATGAGATAGCCTTTGAGACACAGACATTTCGTTCTCTTTAAAAAACAATTATTGCAGAGAAGTAACAACAGATGGCTCGGTCAAGAGATAATCTTCGAAGACAAAGGTAACTCGTGCCCTTTCCAAATTCACGACAGACACATAAAATTTAATAAAAAACTCCTGACAACGAGGGTTACTAAAACATAACAGTCATCCACCTCCAACAAAGACGAGGAGAAAAGAACGCCTAAAATACTGTGAAGAGAATGCTCGATCACAACCTGTGGCCAACCAAAACTATACAAGCTTCCATTTTAAATTCTAGGTGATGCTAAAAACCCGACTGTACAATGCTTTCGAGTAACAATGATAATGAAGACAATTCCATGACAAAAGACAATTTGGGGCTCGACCAAAACAAGTCAAGAACACTTCAAATCTTGATAGTTTTCATTGCAAGTCGGAGGAATAAAACATATCAACCATCGAGACGAAAAGGAGTGACAAAAAATTAACACCAAGACTAGTTGTAAAACCCACACACCAAAACTTAGGGCTTGCTAAACCATCATCATAATTTTCCAGAGATAACCATATTGAAACCCCAAGCTGACCGAACATTTTTTTAACCTATAAACCAATGCACAAGCTACACACAACAAGAACATTCATTTCTTTTCTTTAAAACGCCAACAATATTGAGTAATTATAGAAGAAACCATAAGCACAACACTGATACATAGTCAAACACTTAAGAAAAACACAGACCTCAAGCAATTCTGAGCCAAAGTTTATTAATAATATAGAGGAATTATCATGGATGGAAAATAAAAGAGCCATACCTGGAAAGCTTGCTCGAGGGGAAGCATTAGACTATTTCCTTCTTTCACAACCAAGAATCGCAGAGCATCAACAACCACCAGAGAAAAAAACCAAATGAAAGTATGGCTAGGGTGACGGGCTCAAGGATTGTTTGAGTGACATGTAGTAAATGCATGTCGCTTCCTTCCCTAGCCCCATTCAATTCAATGTACAAGCCAACCAATCCACCATAACATCAATCATTAATTCAAACAAATATCCCATTGTTATATCCATTACATAGTGCTCCACCTTTAGTCATGTTAAAATCTTTTAAAAGCAACCATATGCTATAACGTTACCATATATTCCCTCACACATAACCTTTAATCAACATTCATAAGACTAGCAACAAGGTCTATACCCTTTTCCTTTTTCACTATTACATGTAACCTTAAGGATTGTACATAGTCGTTTTTCCTTTTTGTTTAAGCTCTCACATCATCCCTTTGTAAAAAAATCATATGTTAAATAATCAATTGATGTTTAATGTATAAACATAGAACCTGTAAAAAAAAGTAATCCTTTTATCCATAGTACAACCATGAGTTGCGGGTGACCATCAAAACCATATAGCCATAACACAATCAACCAAGCATCTTATGTGGCCATAATGATTAGAACCATGACTTGAATCATCAATTGTAGAAGACTATGCTGGAATCATTATAACAACAACAAAAAGATAAGTGCAACACATCCATCATAGCGCCACTAGTCTACAAGGGGGTCCCACCTACTAGTTTATTATTATTATAAATAAATAATAGAGCTTGAAAATCATTTGCCAGTATTATTCATCATTGCGATTTTAAGCATCAACACAACACTACCATATTCAAGACCCTTCTCTTCCCGTAGTTTCATCATTTACACAGTTAAACAAATTATTAGTCTCTCATGCACACACACACACACACACACACATTCATAACTATTCATACTAACAGTCCATCACATCTATATAAACATGAAAGGAAACCTCATTCCTTACCCATGCATCATTTCAGCATACCAAACTTTTTAAATTCAATTTAACATTAAGTGAATTAAATTAAAGGGGCCAATATCCATGGCCACCCAATTTTCTCATTTCTTTAGCACCTATACAATTACGTAGAGTATTGGAAGGGCCTCCTTCCTCAATGGAAAATCCATTGTCCACCATTTTTGCGAAAACATGCAGTTTTCTCAATGTATTCACTAGCATAATTGGCCCATTTTGCGATGGTTGTTTCGATGCTTATGTGACGTTATGTCGTTGATATGGCAATGAATTTGGAGTCTCTGAAACATCGGTTTAGGTGATGTGGCATTTGCGACGAACTTGATCAAACGTCGCATAAGAGACGATATAGGAAAACAATCTTAAACCAACTTTTCGTCTAAATTGCGACAACAACTTTTATAGTTAAACCGACACATCATTAGAAGTTGTCGTCGCCTATTCGATGACAACTTTTTGTTGTTTATGTAGTTAAACCGACGCAACAATAGAAGTTTTCATCGCATATTCGATGCCACTTTTCGTTGTTTATATAGTTGAACCATCACATC
>SNQJ01S0114136.1:43736-60564 GCA_010110895.2 Picea sitchensis | reverse complement strand
AAACAATATATAAAAGAATAAATATTTTATTTATTTAAATAACTTGAATGAATACATAAGATCAATCTTTGAATTTCATCTTCATACAATTATGAGAGTCCCAGCTCTCTGTTACGAGACCCAGCTTGTAGTTCTAAGATCCAACTAAGAAATGAGGAATCCAACCTTCATAACAAGTCCTATTTTGTTGATCTCAGATCCAACTGAGATGTGAGGAATCCAATCCTCATATAAGAACCATCTTGTAAACATGCACCAACCTGATAAAATGAATCTTCATTCAATCCATTACATATAAATATATATACTTCAACAAATTCAACTACATCCTTCTCACCATTCTTTCTTGTTTATATAGTCTTCCATCTGGTGTGAGTTTGAAGCATTGTGTCTTTTGATATTTGAACCATTGTACCTTTTCATTTAAAATGATAATTTTAAACTTTAATTAATATCATTTTTCCTTTTTATTCTTTATTCATGTTTTCATGATTTAACTCTCTTTTAATCATGGTTGTGTATTGATTCGTTTGTCCTCATGAGTTGATCACAGACATGGATAGACTCATTAGATCACACTCATGTTTCTGCTGCATTCTCAATTCACCAACAGATCATATTCGATCTCTTATCAATTCTTTGTATTGTTCTGGTGTTAACTCTCTATCGAATTAAGTTTGGATGAGGCGCTTCCTTCAAACCATGTTCATATGATCATAGGTGTAGAATCATAGGCTTATTAATTTAAGTGACGCATTATATTTTTCCTGTATATCTCTTATTCCATATGACCAACAGCTATGACCATATGATAGACCAGACGAGCGCTTGAGCACTTATGTGAATCAACGGTCACGATTTTAACCTCCTGAAATGGACGAATATCGTAACTTCGACACTTCACCCTTCATAACTTTTGGACTTCAAACCTTTCAAAACATACGAATCAGATTTCCCTAACAGATCGGATGGTTTACGTTTATTTCATAGAAACTGATCAATCACCAGATTTGATTCTTACAAGGCTTAATCCGACGATTGGGTCTTATTCAAGCATTGACATGGATGGCCACAAATTACTTCGTGACTTCGTCTATTATACTTACACTATCCTTCCACTGTGTTTTGATCAACGATTGAGAATGCAACTGAATTATTCTTCAGATCGGACAACCCATGTCCACTTCAGAACTTCAACATTCAGGACTTCGAAGGTTTCGAATAGACATTGCTCCATTTTCCTCCAGAGTGATCACCTATTGAGTAAGTCATAATATGGTGGAGACCACTTGCTGTCGATTAACACTTCCACTTACACTATCCTTCCACTGTAGTAGATCGATGGATGAGAATTCTCTCGAAGTGTTTCTTTAGATCAGACTACCCATGTCTACTTCGAGATTTTGGCCTTCGAGACTTTAGAGATTTTTTCATTTGCTAGTGGTGAAGCTCTTGAAGTAAAACTCTCTGAGTGATGTAAGTTTCTTACGTCACTTGATGACATGTCACGAGTCGAGTAGCTGCCACATGTCACTCAGATTAATGATTTGCACGTACCTGAAATACTAATTTCAGCCTGAAACTTGTCATTATCTGACTGTGCCACGCGTCCTTGTTGATATGGTTTGTCACAGTTTCTTGCTGACATGGTTTGTCGACGTGGATCTCCCAATGTGACACGTATTCATCTCATTGATATAACGACCAGGATAGTATCCGAAGGGTATCTTAGATCGATGACTGAGAGTGACTTCAAAACTTCATCCTTCGGGACTTCGAGACTTTTGACATTTCTTGGTGGTGAAACTCCTGAAGTGATTCTCCCAGAGTGACGTAACTTATTGATGTCACATCTTGACATGGAACGAGCCAATTTCCTCTTGACACATGTCATCATCTGATTATTCCATGTGTACTTGCTGATGTGGTCTACCACGTGTCCTTGCTGAGGTGATATGCTAACCAACAACCCTGATCCAACTGTCATCATATATCCTCTAGATCCAATGGTCCTTATTCATTTCAGATTTCAGGACTTTGGGTATTTCAACTTTTCAAGTTTCCAATTCTTCCGAAGTGAGATTCCATGAACAATAACCTCCTCACTACGTTTAAACTGAACTTAATGTTGTTCGTTGATCATGTTTTTAGATCAACAACTTGATCTTTCTATGATGCGGTTCTTCCTTGGTTTAAATCCAATGGTCCTTCTTCTATCTTATCCTGTCCTTCCACTTTAGTATGATCTGACGGCTGATAAAAGTTCGCATAATTTTGATCTCAGATATTTTACCTCGCTTATCCTATCCTTACACTTGATTTGATCTAATGGTCGATGTGGACTCTTCGAAGCAGATTAACGGTCGACGATGATTGCGGAACCACAACTTGCGAGTGATTTAATTTGTCACCCAATCTTCGCAATTTGAATTTGTGCATTTGTTGGTGAGTTAACCACATTCATCAATATTTGAACCTATAAGATCTGACGATCCTGACTAATTACGGGATTGGAAATAACATGATGTTTAATACTCCTTTTGATCTCCGCAATCTATCCCTGCCATTGATCTGGAATTTTCACATCTGACGGTCATGACTCAATCTGACTTAATATAATCGTTTCTTGGATCAACCACAGTCATCTATATTTGATTTTATGAGATCTGGCGATCTAGGCCAATTGCGGGATTGGAACTAGCGAGTCGTTTAATTCTCCTTTCGCTCTCCACAATTCATTCATGTCGTTGATATGGCTTGCAGATCCAACGATCACAACTTGATATGATCATTGACCAATCCTCCAATGGTCCTCAAGCCCACGGTCACTCATATGACCGGTGTCCATTATATGAGATTATCAACACCATCAATTTCTTGATTGGACAACTGCTGAGGTTTCTCACATTTTCTTGTGCATCGATCGACTTCTCAGTTTTTTCATCGATCTCGATGACATTTCTACAATGCGCTCTTCCTTCTGAGCTTTGATCTTCATTCACTAACTCTCCTGAAAATTAATCTTTGGCATACTTTCATATTGTTTGACATTTTCATCCTTTTCATACTTTCAATGAAATTATCCTTCTTAGCTTTGATCTCTGCATATTGTTTGACATTCTCTGCTAACTGATATACTGTTGACATAAATGACAATTTCATCTATGGTAAATCACAATGACAATTCATCATAACAAAAAATCATCACATCTTAATGACATCGACTATTGACATCAATAACAACATATCAATGACAATATGTCCAACAAAGTACCCATAGGGAAGCTTCTGACACAACCCACAAGGTATTGGGGAAGAATACATGAAAGGAAGGGATGTAGGATAGGGAATGAGAGGGGTAGAGAGAGAGAGAGAGAATAGAGACACGCGGAGGGGAAAATCCTGAGAAAGAGAAGGAGAGACAAAGAACTATTTGGTTCGAGGAAAAAATCAATGTAGAAGTAATAGATATGCTTCCTCGGAAACTTGCTGAAAACCAACTATCCTCTCGTGGAATCATATCCTGGCTCGGGGGTGGCTAGCTGTAGCAGTGCATAGTGCATCCTTGCCTATGGTTGGGTGGGGAGAAACACACCCTTCAATAGTTTCTAGCAACTCCTAAGTTATATATGAGTAATGTGTTTACCCTTTTGTGTATTGAGTTGATATATGTGTATACACACACACACACACATGTTTGTAGGGTCTGTATGGTAATATCTATATTTATAAAATAGTTGCAAGTATTTTTTCTATAGAATGCTTGGGTGATGAATGTGTATATTTGTTTAAGTATGTAAATAACTTAAATATCTATCATATAATAAGTTTAAATATGACCCAACATTCATGCTTACTGTAAGTTCCATTCTGGCTATATATATAGGTTCACATTGTTGACTCTTAAAATCGTCATGAAGTCACCAGCCTGTAAAGAATTGCAAGGCACACATAATTTTTGCAAAAAATAAACACACACACACACACACATATATAACTAATAAGTGGGACCCCCTATGGTGTTGTTTAAAAAATTCAAAGAGGAGCCCCTTAAAAGGATATTTGGGAACTAACATGATTAGAAGGAATGCATTTTGTTGATACATTGAGATTGGTATTTTCTTCTCAGTTCAGGTCTATGGTTTATAATGGAAAAAAGGGTCATCATATTTATTACTAAGTGTCATGCCATTTTATACATGCTTATGATAAGTTTTATTTCACAACTCCTTGGTAAACATGGTGCAATTTATTGGAAAAGGGGTGTTCAATTTACATATGCATATAGAATGTCGATCATATATATATATATCATTGATTACATATATAAGTTTCAACATACATCATATGATTTACAAATATATGAATGGTATCAACCTTGCTGTTGGAAATTGCAATGGATTCAAAAGTTTTGTATGTTAAAAGTTTGGCAGCGTTAGTGCATATGGCATATATTATGCGACTTGAATGCTGACTGTTCAAAGGAGAGCGTTATGGATATTTAATGAGGTAGGTGGAAATTTATATGGTGTGTGAGGTCATATGACATGGCATACACTTGGAATTTGTCGGACTCCTAAGGTTTTGACGTGGTAATTTCTTGGGGTTTGCAAAAGGTTAATGTTGGCCGACACCCTAGCACGACGTAACCAACAATTATTGCACTTTGGTTGTTTTGGGTTACCACCTTTGGGGTTTGAGCATTTGATCCACTTTGCGTTGAGGAAGGGTTTGATCATTGGGTTGTAACTATTGTAATTGTTTCAAAGGAAAAATAAGTAACATGCAACTCTAAGCACCATGGTTTCGACTCCCTTTCCTCTAACATTGTTGTTTGCTTAATAATTTATTTGTGGCTTTGTGAATGATGTGTTGTGCTTGTTAATTTGATTTCTCTCATGTTATGATTTTGGAAATATGGAAAATGGTACTCCTATTTGAACGAATATGTATGTTTTTTCTATCCGAATAGTTGAGATCAAAATACATGTAATGAAGAGTTGCAGATAATGGTAGTTGAACTTTCTACATTTTATTTTTACCCATTATCTTTGTGTTTGGGACATACATATATCATCTTATTATGTTATGCAGCTCACAAGTTTAGTTTTTTTTTTCAACTATCATATGAAAAAGAGTTGCAATGTCGTCCATGGGTCTATTTATTCATTTGAGTTTGAGACTCCACAACCTCATGCATAATATTTGATGTTCAATGTTTAAAAGAAAGTTTTGATTAACTCATATTTGGGGTTTCATTGATTGAATGGTTATGGGTTTCCATTACCTGTTTTTTCACCCTACGTGATTCTAATTTCCATTTTCAGTATTCGGTAATATTGATCCTTTACCCATGGATCTTCATTTGTCTATTATTCAGACTTGGTTTTACAACCCAGGGGTCTAGTCCCTTCAGTGTGGTCACATACAAAGGGTTGCATGCAGGCTATGGGTTGTCGATTTTCCAAAGGGAGAGACCCCACAAACTAATACACAACACTCATGAATGGTAGTTTGATTATGAACTTAGTTTGTAATTCTTACATGCCAACCCAACCAAGTTTTAAAAGAAAATTTGGGTTTAAGACCCTCACCATCTTTGAGTTTGTTTTTCCATGCATATGATGCATATTTGTATTTATGGTTTGGACTTATGGATGTTGTTACAAATTGAAGCTACCAGTTCGATTTGAATTTATTGATTGAATAATCTAGTTGGTGAAGGAAAAACTTAGGTTTTATTATGAAGTTGGCATTTGAAAGTTTTTATAAGAAGTCGTTATATGATGAAGTTGGTCTCTGCTGGGAATATTGATGTTGATGGTTTGTACTGTCAAATAACTTAATTGAAAAAATGATAACACTATGTAATTGAGGAAAATCGCTAGGATTCATGTAAAGGTCTTGAACAAAAATAAAGAAATCATGTTTGTTGGACATGGTATGATGAACAAAATATAATAAATATTACATGTGCTAGCGAAACAACTATTATTGAAATATTTTTGTAGGTTAGGAGTTGAATGAAGGATTTGGCAATGAAATAAGCAATTATGATTGAAATTTTGTTTAAGCACCCTGGTTGTATGTGATTATAATTTTGCTTGTCATGAATGGTTGAAAATAGAAGATGATCATACAATTTGTAATTAGTGCATGTCCATTTACATTCCCTATCATAAATAACACTTTTCGCATATTACAATCCTATCCCATTTTCCCAAGTTCCCTTTTATTCCCATGCTTTAATTATAATTGTGTAAATTATTGAATTGCATAATTGAATTGATCATGAGAGAAGTATTTAATTTTTCAGGGTTAACTCTCCTTTATAGTTGAGATAATGAGTTTTAAATTGGGTGCACTTGATCATAAGGATTTAAGGAAGCTGGCAATGGTAGTGAACAATCCATTTTCCTTCCTGTCATACTTACCATTTTACACTAATTATAGATCTTGTCATTTAATCCCAAAGACCTTTTCAAATCCCTATTCTAAGTGATTTCTATCTTTGAGCACATGAATTGCATGATGATTGCTTGCATATGTATTGTTATTAACATAGCCATGTTTAAATTATTTTTTTTACAAAGTTGTATATGAAATATTAGTTGAAATTTAGTTCTAATTTGTGTATATGTATATCAGTATGAGATTTTTCAGCAGGAGCAGTCATGGTAGAAGAGGAAACAATAAAGGTAGAGGACTAGGTCCTTGGAAAAGGGGTAATAAGAGGCTTCTATTTTCTATACATTTTGATGCATATTCAGAAGAATTTAATCAGTTGTTGTAGACATGTTTCTTCAATTTGGTTGGACAACAAGACTATAGACCTCCACTTATGCTTGAGAACCCTCTTCCAAGTATCGGTATTCCAGTCACAAACCATGTTTCCACTCCCTTAGTTAGACCAGAACATGATGGATGGAAAAATGTTGTACATCCTCCTTCTGGATAGTCATATTGTTAGCCAAATATTGATCACCCTTATCAGCCTCCTTTCCATTCCTTTCATACTGCTTCTCCCTTCTATCAACAACATATATCCCAATCTTAACATTCCCATCATGCCAAGGCCAAGATAACTAACTTGAGGATAGTACAAAAAAGGAAAATTAGTAGTATCGAAGTCTAAGTCATCACATGAGTCATCACATTCAGTCACTTCACATGTGTAGGGAAATGATAAAAACTCTTCTAAGGTAGGTTCATCACTTGGGAGAAATGAAAGGGATGAAAGTAGTCATGCCAAGAGAGGAGAAACCTCTCACAACAAATATGATTTTTCATGATTTTGTTGGCATCTGTATATTAACTTATTTGCACTTCATTTTGGACAACATATTATTTTGATAGCTTATGTTCTGACAACATGTCATTGGGATAGATCATAATTTTGACAGTTTTATAATTGGGAATCCTTATGTTTACTATGCTACATGTTTTTCACAGATCTATACAATGATTAAATTTTTGATGAATTTAAATGATTGTTACATGGAGCGACAAGGGGGTTCTTATGAACATTCCATCTTATGCATTTTAATGACATAGATTGTATGATGTGACAAGATAATGTGTCTTTCATATAAGGTGGAAGTTACAAGGAGGAAATAGTTCATTAATTGGTCTAAATCAAATAGGGGGTTCCACTTATTAGTATTATTTAATACCCTTATCATATTATTATTATTATTATTATTTATTAATTTACTTGAAATTTTTTCTATTAACTAACTAATGGTTAGTTAATGAGTAACTAAAAGTAGTTGAATGATTCAACTACTCTGGAGATATTTAAAGGAGTAATATTAACAAAGTAAATGGGAGAACACATTGCAATAATGAGGTATTCTCTTACTTCCAAGTGAGATTTCATTACTACTTAATTCATCTCTTATTTCTAAGCTAAGAAAATTATTGTGATAGTAGGGTCTGTTGAAGGTGACGAAAAACTAGGACCAAGGAGCATTAAATTCTGATATGCTTCTAGGTTGATTGTCTGTTTGATAGTATGCAAACTTATTTTGGTTTCTGGATTAGCTTCTCGGTACTAAATAAGATTCTTGTGCAGAGTCATAACAGAGTGCAAGTTGTGGTTATTGTCTTATCATTCTTGGTTTGATTTGAAGGCACCAATGGCCTATGTGTATGTTACCTTAGGTTGATAGAATTTCATCTGGTCCATACTTTGGAAGTATGAGAAGTGTGTTGGATATTACAGAATGAATGAATAAAATCATTGATGGTTTTGCAACTCTCTTGGTCTCTCTTATTTCTATCAGATCATGTGATTTTTCTTCTTGTTTAAATCATTATATAAAAAAATCAGACTTCTTTATTTTAGTTTTCATTTGATAAATAAATTTAAAACAACAATTGGTCTTTAAGTCAAATAAATTGAAGGTTAATTGAACTTGCAATAAGGATATAAATTAGGGTGATAATCTTGCCTATATTGTCTTAGCCAAACAAGACTCGAAAAATGTTGTGAGGATAGATTTCATTACTTTTACTCAACACACATGTGTGTCGTCATGGTTGGATCCCTGTAACAAATAAGTCCTTGTAGGACAATACAATGAAATAGAGGCACCCTGGGTTGGAAATGGAATTTCTTGGACCCAAGCGAGAGATCTCAAAGACTCAGAAGTATTGAAAAGGATGAGAGAAAACCCTCGTGAAATTTGGATAAGTCCTGGACCAGAATTTTAACCCTGAGAAAGACCCTTGTTTTTCCTCAGAGGATCATGGTCATTGATTGTCATGGAAGTTAGATATGGACCCTTCATCAGTGTATGGGAAGAAATGAATCTCGACCGTTGATTTTGTGAGATAATGGATCATAACCGTTCATCGTATGGTGTCATTCAGAGTAAGTTGTAGAGATGATCTCTGATGAGGAAACTACGAGGGGAGATATGGACTGTTAATTAGAGCAAGGGTGAGATTTAATCTCGACCGTCAATATGGTGAGATATATATATTCATACCTCTCATCGGAGAGGATGTTTTGAGGTAAAACACATAAGTGAGCTCTGATGGGGAGACTCTGAGGTTCTCTCAATCTGAGCAGGGGAAATATTTACTCTTAGTTATTGATCTGTCACAATAACCCCACATATTCTTGGTGAGGGATAAGACCTTGTTTCACCCCAAAAGGATAATAGCCATTGATTTGGAGTGGTGATGAGATCTGGACCATATATCGATGTACAAGAAAAAGATAGGATGATATTTAATCTCAACCATCAATATGGTGAGACGAATAGATCTTAGTTTTCATCATCGAAGTCTGCTCAGAATAAGATCTGGAGATGAAATCTAACAAAGGAACCTAGAGGGCATATATGGACCATTTATCTATTGATATCAAAGGATCTCTGATATGTAATCATGACCATTGATCCGTTGGGATCAGAGGAGCTCCAAGAGGATATTTGAGCCGTCGATCTACCAAGATCAGAGGGAATCAACGTACAATTTGGATTGTTGATATTTAGTTAAGGGATCAATAGGATGATGTGGATGGTTCCATGTGTTGAGCATAGAAGGTGACAAATGGCATAGTGATTTGGCACTTGTAGGTGAGCTTCTGTGGGAAATATGAATTCCACATGTTAGGTGGCGATGGTGCCACGTGTCATGCAAAGATAACATCATGTGTCAAGAGGATTTGGCACATGTGTAGGTGAAAATATGAGAATATTTGTTTCATTCATCAGAGTATGAAAGGTTGGAAAGGTTATGTGTTGGCCAAAAAACCCGATGATGAAGAAGGCATCAACGATGTGATGGGAGTCATTAATTGGGAGTAGGTCAGAGTTAATATCCACTGTAGATTCCAGAAGAACCCTTATAAGTTATAGAATGGGTGACAATTTCACGAATGACGTGGAAAGTAGGCACGATAACCAGCTGGGCCCTAGGTGACACGTGTCCCCTATGGATTGGTCAAAGGAACCATAATGGTTTTGGAGGGCCAAGAGCCCCTTAGATATTTGATAAAAAACTAAAATGTTGGATATTATGGCCAAGATATCTTTTCCATAAGTTGGAATAGGGTCAATTGAAGTCTGGAGATGGGTATAAGAAAATATCGTCGACGATGATGAATGATGGAGGGAAATGATAACCATTGATCAATGAGAGGGGTAGGATTAAATCTAAGTCGTAGATCCTAGCGGGTCCCATCTCTGCTGATACGGATTATTTTTGGAATGAAATGAAAGCATAGATATTACAATGAAATACACATAAAAATTTCCAAAAATAGAAAAATACAACAATACATTATTTCTATTAATGAAAGGAATGTACAAAGACTATAAAAATACAGATTTCAAGACTCACTAAAATGGTGGAAGGTTTATCTCTAAGAATATATGTGACATATATGCTCATTCAAAAGAAGTTGATTACAATGAGGCGATGAAATCATTTTTATGATAAACATGAATGTCAAAACCCTAGACATCCAAAAACCTAACCCTAGGAGATGCAACACCAAAATTCATGTGTTCCTCATTGGGGTATGGTAATACATTAACTTCCCGATGTCGTAAATTTTGCATACGATATCCTGTTTAGGCACGTGATATCCTATTGGAAAGGTATTTTCGATAAATATTCATTATGTCGTCAAAACAGCCCTAGAAGTACATAAAGATGTACTGACATGAAAAATTCCAAAATAATTCAGTTGGAATAGGTGGGAAGCCACCAATATCCACCTGGATGATGTGTATGGCTTCAAGAAATCCCTGCAAGTGAATAACCCATAATTACAAATAAATATCCACATTACAAAGAAATGTGTTGAACTGAAAACTGTCAAGATGAGCTAGTTGGAATTTGGAACAGGTGGGTGGTCACCAATATCCACCTGGATCAATCCCCCCCTCTTAGGAAGCAATGGTATCCATTGTATTGAGTGCCTGAGAAAGAGGGGAAATCATTTTCTAAATTTGAATCTTGGTGAGCTACATTCCTTATTGGAGAAGTTGTGTTTCTTGGTTTGTGGAAGACTGTCATGAACCTATTGTTGGCGGGGTTGAATCTATTCCACCAGCCTGTTGTCTCTAGGCTTGACGGGGCATTGTGTAGTCACCATTGTAGGTGAAGAAACAATATCTTCTTTCTCTTCTATAATCTCATTCTATAGGATAGAAGGTGTTGAGCCTGTAGTGGTTTTAGTGGCCTTATGTGCATACTTTGAATAGACTGTGAAGAGGATGAATTTTACAGTATGAAAGATTACCATGTGACACTGTTTTGGTGGAAAAATATTCAGAACTACCTCTGGTATCCTGTAGAGTTGAATCCCTAGATAAATAATCACACTACGGGGTCGAGAATCATAAAAAACTTGACGTTTACACATATTTGGTTGGCCCAAAAAAAATCAAAAACATCAAGAGGGGAAAAATCACACACTACTTCATCCTTGAAGGGTTGGATGCCATGGGACAAGTGACACTGCTGGCTGACACATATATCCCATCCGTGGTGAAGCCACCTGATGTTGTATGGTTGCAGGTGTGGTGTTGTCAAAAACCCCAATTGTTTTATTACCTCAGTTGAGATGAGTTTCTTTTGGCTACCTCTATCAACAATGAAATACAACGGGGTCACCTTCACCCACATCTGTGAATGGAAGAGGCGCTCCCCCTCTTTAGGATCTACTGGTTATTTTGGTTGAATTTTTGCGTTCACGATAATATAAGTAGGGTATACATCGATGATATGTCCATTTTCAATATTTTTTGGATTAGATTCTAAATCAGCATTCGACTCCTTGTCTTTGACATCAACCACCGATCACTGTTTCAACGAAATTCGTCAGTGTTATGCCAGGGGATTTTATGGAAGTCGCACCACTTCCTAGTGTCATTATTCCTCTTTCCTTTACCTTTCTTTTCTTGTATATTGGAATGGTTGTTGGAAGGCTATCGGTTAGGGCCATATTTACCATACTTTGGTTGTTGCGGATTTGTAGACTCGAACTCCCATTTGTTATGTTCCCTAAATTCCTGCTTGATTTTGATAGCATATCAATAGGCAACTCCCAATGATGAGATGTTTAGGAAATCCATCTCGGTTTGGATGTATCTATGTAGAGCCCCATGGTATTTTAGAACCAGATGTTTCTCTGAGTCTTTGATACCTAGCTTGGTGCACAAGGTATGTAAAGTATTTGTGAACTCCAACACTGTTTGGCTCTTCTCTTGCCATAGTGTGGTATATCTCTTGTACTGGTATTCATAGTTATCAACATGGTATTATTGTTCCTTGACTTCATCCACAAAAAAATCCCAAGTGGGATTGACCCCATATATTCCAGATTCGTTTGTGTAACTTTTCTTTGAGTAAGTTTCCCACCAATGTTTGACATGGGGGAGAGCCTTGAGGAGTGTGAACGTGATCTTTTCCTTGTAAAAAAAATTGTGAATAGAGAAATAACCTTCTAGAAGATTCAACCTTTTTTCTAAGGCATTTGCATCTATCAGACCTTTAAATACAGGAATATCAAAATTAACTTATACCTTGAATGGAGAGGTTACTCCAAAGTGGATGCTTGATGAAGATGCTCCTATTTTATCAACAGGAATTGAAGGATGTGGAGAAAATTCTCCATCATTTCATCCCTCAGAGCGTGAGATATTTCTTAAGAAACAGGTTAATAGAATATTTTTTTCCACTATTTTTATTTTCTGCCACCATAGAGGGTTTCTTGGGTGTGCGAGAGCAATTTTCCTCAAGAGAGACAAGCTCGAGACACAACTTCCTATACTAAGAACTCGTCGGGGATATGCACTGAGAAACAATCAAGAGAAGCCTCCTTTGATACCACTGATCCAAATTATTTTTGGAAAAAAAATGAAATCATAGATATTACAATGAAATACACATAAAAATTTCCATAAATAGAGAAATACAACAATACATGATTTCTATTAATGAAATAAATGTATAGAGATTGTAAAAATACAGATTGCATGAATCGCTAGAATGGTGGTAGATTTATCCATGAAAAGAGATGTGATGGCTATGCTCATTCACAAGAAGATGATTACAATGAGGCTCTGAAGGAATTTTTATGATAAACATGAATTCCAAAACCCTAGACATCCAAAAACCTAACTCTAGGAGATGAAGCGCCAAAATTCATGTGGGCCCCATTTGGGTAAGTTAGTACATTAACCTCCCTGGATCATAACGTTTGCATACGATCTTAGTTTTAGGTGCGTGATATCCCATTGGAGAGGTACTTTAGAGAAATAATCATTATGCCATCAAAATATGACTTCGTCTACAATTTGACTATGACAAGCCAAGAATAGAGAACCAAAATGGCCCTGAAAGTACAGAAAGATGTACTGACATGAAAACTTCCAAAATAATCTAGCTGGAATAGGTGGGCAGATGCCAATATCCACCTCTATGCTATGTATGGATTTAGGATAGCCCCGTAAGTGCATAACCCACAATTACAAAGAAATGTCCCCATTACAAAGAAACATGTTGAAATGAAAATTGTCAAGATGAGCCAGTTGGAATTTAGAACAGTTGGGTGGCCACCAATATCCACTTGGATCAATCCTCCCCCCTTGGGAAGCAATGGTCTCCATTGCGTTGAGTTCCTAGGGAAGAGGGGAAATCATTTTCTGAATCTGAATCTTGGTAAGTTTCATGCCTTGTTGGAGAATTTGCATTGCTTGGTCTGTAGAAGGGTGTCACAAACTTGTTGCTAGAGGGGTTGAATCTGTTCCACCAGCCTATTATCTCTCTGATTCACGGAGCATTTTGTAGGCACCATTATAGGTGAAGAAACGATATCTTATTTCTCTTCTTTATCTTCTTCTGTTGGATAGAAGGTGTTGAGGTTGCAGTGGTTGTAGTGGCCTTTTGTACATCCTTTGAATAGACTATGAAGAGGATGAATTTTGTAGTATGAGATATTACCTTGCAACACTGTTTTGGTGGAACAATAGTCAAAAATACCTCGTAAAGCTGACCCCATAGAGTAATAATGACATTATGGGGTCGAGACTCATAAACAACATGACGTTTCCACATATATGGTTGGCCCAAAACAACATCACAGACATCAAGGGAGGAAAAATCACACAATACCTCATCCTTGAAGGGATGGATGCCATAGGATAGGCGACACTGCTGGTTGACACAGAGATCTTGTCCCTGGTGAAGCCACTCGATGGTGTATGGATATGGGTGTGGTGTTGTTGACAACCCCAACTGTTTGACAAACTCAGATGAGATAAGGTTATTTTGGCTACCGCTATCAACAATGAAATGAAATGGGGTCCCCTTCACCCACATATGTGAATGGAAGAGGCGCTCACCCTCTTCAGGATCTACTGGTTCTTCTGGTTGAATTGTTGCGGTCACGAAAATAGAAGTAGGGTCTACGTCGATGATATTTCCATTTTCAATATTTTTTGGATTAGATTCTAAATCAGGGTTCGACTCCTTATCTTTTACCTCGGCCACCAATGGTTGTTTTGAGTGACATTCATTGGTGTTGTGCCAGAGGAATTTGTGGAAGTAGAACCACTTTCTAGTGTCATTCTTCATATTTCCTTTACATTTATTTTCCTGTGTCTTGGAATCGTTGTTAGAAGGATGTTGATTAGGGTTTCCTTTACCATTCTTTGGTTTTTGCAAATTTGAAGATCCAAACTCCCATTTTTTCTCGTGCCTAAATTTCTTCTCGATTTTGACAGCATATCGATAGGCATCTCCCAATGATGATATGTTTGGGAAATCAATTTCGATTTGGACGTACCTATGTAGAGCCCCACAGTATTTCAGAACCAGATGTCACTCAGAGTCTTTGATACCCATCTTTGTGTGCAAGGTATGGAAAGTATTTGTGAACTCCAACACTATTTGGCTCTTCTCTTACGTAGTGTGGTCCATCTCATGTACTGGTCTTCATAGTTATCAATAGGGTAGTATTATTCCTTGACCACATCCACAAAAAACTCCCAAGTGGGCTCGACCCCATATATTCCAGATTCCTCTATGAAAATTTGATCCTAGTGGGTTTCCCACCAATTCTTTACATGGGGGAGAGCCTTGAGGAGTGCGAAGGTGATCTTTTCCCTATCGAAAAAATCATGAAGAGAGAAATAACCTTCTAGTAGATTCAACCATTTTTCTAAGACATCTACATCTATGTGAATTTCAAATATGGGAATATCAAAATTAACTTGTACCTTGAAGGGAGAAGTTCCTCCAAAGTGGTCACTTGATGAATATGTGGTTGTTGTTGTCCACAGGAATTGAAGGATGTGGGAAAAATTCTCCATCATTTCGTCCCTTTGTCACACGAGAGGTTTCTTAAGAAACATGTTAATAGAATGTTTTTCTCTACCATTTTTCTTTTCTGTTACCATAGAGGGTTTCTTGGGAATGAAAGAGAAATTTTCCTCAAGAGAGACAAGCTCGAGACCCAACTTTCTATACTCGGACCTCATCGAGGACATGCATTGAAAAACGATCAAGATCATCCTTCTCTGATACCACTAATCCAAATTATTTTTGGAATAAAATGAAAACATAGATATTACAATGAAATACACATAAAAATAGTCAGAAACAAATAAATACAACAATACATGATTTCTATTATGAAAGAAATGTATAGAGACTGTAAAAATACAGATTGCAAAACTTGCTAAAATGGTGGTAGCTTTATCTATGAATAGAGATGTGATGGCTATGCTAATTCAAAAGAAGATCATTACAATGAGTCTCTAAAGGATTTTTTATGATAAAAATGAATTCCAAAACCCAAGACATCCAAAAACCTAACTCTAGGAGATGAAGTTCCAAAAGTCTTGTGGGCCCCGTTGGCGTAAGTTGGTACATTAAATTCCCCGGGTCATAACGTTTTCATATGATATCTGTTTTGGGTGCGTGATATCCCATTTGAGAGGTATTTTAGATAAATACACATTATTCCATCCAAATATGACTTCGTGTACAATTTGACTATGGCAAGCCAAGAATAGAGAACCAAAATGGCCCTGAAAGTAAAGAAAGATGTATTGACATGAAAACTTCCAAAATAATCCAGTTGGAATAGGTGGGAGGCCACCAATATCCACCTAGATGCTATGTAGGGCTTTAGGATAGCCCTGTAAGTGCATAACCCGCAATTACAAAGAAATGTTCCCATTACAGAGAAGCATGATGAAATGAAAATTGTCAAGATGAGCCAGTTGGAATTTGGAACAGGTGGGCGGCCACCAATATACACCTAGATCAATCCTCCCCTGTTATGAAGAAATGGTGTCCATTGCGTTGAGTTCCTATGGAAGAGGGAAAATCATTTTCTGAATCTGAATCTTGGTGATTTGTGTGCCTTGTTGGAGAAGTTGCATTTCTTGGTCTGTGAAAGGTTGTCACAAACTTGTTGTTGGAGGTATTGAATCTATTCCACTAGCCTGTTATCTCTCTACTTGATGGGGCATTTAGTAGGCACCATTGTAGGTGAAGAAAAAATGTCTTCTTTCTCTTCTTCAATCTTCTTTTGTTGGATAGAAGGTGTTGAGGCTGCAGTGGTTGCAGTGGCCTTCTGTACATCCTTTGAATAGACTATGAAGAGGATGAATTTTGCAGTATGATATATTACCTTGTGGCACTGTTTTGGTGGAACAATAGTTGAAAATACCTCTAGTATCCTATAAATCTCACCCCATAGAGTAATAATGACACTATAGGGTCGAGACTCATAAACAAAATGACGTTTCCACATATATGGTTGGCCCAAAACAACATCACAAACGTCAAGGGGGGG
>SNQJ01S0114136.1:5846-34114 GCA_010110895.2 Picea sitchensis | reverse complement strand
TGTAGGTATAATGGTCTTGGATATGGAAGGGATGTAAGCCCATAAGGAAGAATGTTATATAAATCTACAAAGCCAAACATTATGAGCATAAAATTCATGCCTAGAAATTTTATTTTCCTATATAAAATGGATTTCAGAAAACAATAATTACAAATTGTTTTGTTATGATAACAGTTTATGTGGTTGAATGAAAGGTTGAGGAAATTGTAAGGAGAATGGTATTAGATGTGGTAGGGATGTAAGCCCATACATAAGACCAATTATTTTTTCTACAAGATCCAAGTGTTATGAGAAAAATCCTTATGCCTGTGAAATCTATTTCATGTATATAAACAGATTTGAGAAATTAAAAAAATTGTTATGATATGTTAACAATTGGTTTGGTTGATATTTTTACCCATTTTGGTGTTCCAAGAGAGATTATGACAGATCAAGGAGTGCAATTCACATCAAATCTAATGCAATACATTACACAAAAATATTAGATAAAGAATTGTAAATCTTCTCCATATCATCCACATGCTAATGAACAGGTAGAGACTACCAAAAACGTGTTGGAGGCCATTTTGACCAAGATCATACAATTGCATCCTAAGGACTGGGAAAATAGACTTCTATATGAACTGTGGGCCTAAAAGATCACATGGAGAAGCACCACTTGAATCACCCCCTATGAATTGGTATATGGCAGGCAATTTCTCCTGCCCATTGAATTCCAAATAAGGAATTTCAGAACAACAATGCAACTAGGTTTAGATTTGAAAAAGGTTAAGAATCAAAGGGTGGCCCAGTTGAATGTGTGGGATTAAATACAACAAGATGTCATCCAACATACAAGGATAATTTTAAGGATGGAAATATATATTAAAATGTAAAAACTTGGGTTAATATTACTAGTAATTAATATGCAAAATGTAAAATGTTTGGCGATATTTTTGTAAAAATATTCAAATTTCTAAGGATTTTATATAGTTTCTATAAACTTTTGGCGATTTTTAAGGTAAAATAATTTTATTCTAAGGAATTTGGGCAATGTTTTTTTGAAAAAATGGAAATTGGTGAATATGTTTTTGGCAAAACCATGGAAAATTATACCATTGGAGAAATTTAGCCCCTAAAATCATCCATGCCAACATACCATTATTGTTTAGGAATAGTGGGCTAGGTGGCATGAAAAATTCATTAGAAAGAAGGTATTCAAACCTAGTGAATCATGCATGATCATATCTAGCATGATGTGGAGTACCATATACATCATCTCTAAGCCATGCTAGCATGGTGTCAATGCATCATCTCTAAGTTGTACTTACATGATGTTGATCAATTCCTCTACATCATATCACTATCCATCTTGTTGGCAATCACCTCCAACACTATTGGTTGGCACAACAGCCTAGGAAACACCTTCAACACTATTGGTAATCTCCATGGAAATCCAATAGTAGTACACAATTACTACAATGACATCCAATATATCACAACAATGTCAATCCATTGTAGTACACAATTATTGTCCAATGGTACACAACCACTCCTAGTAGCACACAACTACTACCAGTGACACACAATCACTACCAATGGAGCACATCCACCATGGTAGCATACAACTACTTTCCAGATACATGAAATCTCCACAACAATTGAATCATATTATCCGATATCACCATGAATCAATAACGTCATCAGTTGCATCACCTCTAAGCCATACTAGAATGATGTGAATGTATCGTATCTAAGATGTATTGGCATGATCTAGAGTATCATTTACATCACCTCTAAGTGATACTAGCATGATTCATGTGCATCATATCTAAGTTCTACTCGCATGATGTAGATCAGTGCCTCTTTGTGTCACCTCTAAGTTGTATGATCATCTCTAAGTTGTACTAGCATGAGCATATCTAGTATGATGACAATGCATCATCTCTAAGATGTATTCCATATCTAATTTTTACTATCATGAACATATCTAAGTAGTATGTCGATATCTAAGATTTACTAGCATGGGCATATCTAGCATGATGCAACTCATAATCATCGTCTCTAAGCTGTACTAAAATGAAAATATCTAGAATGATGTTAGTACATCATATCTAAATTGTATGTCCACCTCTAATATGTACTAGCACGATGCACCTCAATCCACTGCATCATCCACAACTCCAACCATAGGTATCATATCTAAGCTATACTAGCATGATCATAGCTAGCATGATGCAAGCATCATCTCTAAGATGTATGAACATCTCTAAGTTTTAATAGCATGCATCTCACTGAAAAATCCATGATTGCACATATCAACACTCCCTCCCAATCGAGGTATTCATTTCATCCCTCTCAACCACGGGAGAAATATCCACAAGTCCCAACTTGTCCCTTAAGTGTGAAAAAATTATCTTGGATAGAGGCTTTGTCGAAATATCAGTTGTCTGCTCATCAATGGAGATATACTAGAGAATCACTTCTCCCCTCTGAAATTTATCACAGAGAAAGTAGTACTTGATCTCAATGTGCTTCGACTTGTTATGGAACACTGGGTTCTCTAAAAGCTTCACACAACTTTGATTATCACAATGTATCACAACCAAATCCAACACCTAATCAAATATTCTAGAAACTAGCTTACAAAGCCATACTTCTTTCATACAATCATCACAAGTTGCAATATACTATGCTTATGGAGTGTCGAGTGAAACATAATTTTGTTTTCTGCTAGCCCATAATATCATAGTAGATCCCACACTGAAACATATACCATAAGTACTCTTTCTGTCATCTACACTCCATGCCTAATATGAATCAGTAAATCCATGCAACTATACATCACTGTTTGAGGCATATCTCAAACCATATTTTAGTGTCCTACAAAGATATCTAAAAATATGCTTTGCATCTATCCAATGCTCATTTCTAGGTTCCACCTGGAACTGGCTCAACGTGTTCACAACAAAGAAAATGTTTGACTGGGTATTCACAAAATACATCAATGATCTAATCAACTGTCGATACAAAGATGAGTCTACTGGATCATAATCAAAGTCTCTCAACTTCCTCATATCTTTCACCATGGGAGTTTCCATAGATTTTCAATCCATCATCCCAAACTTCTAAAGAATATTCACAACATACTTCCCTTTCCCTAGGAAGATTTCACCACGCTTTTGTAATACTTCTAGTCCCAAATAATAAATCATGAGACCAATATCCTTCATATCGAATTCAAATGATAGCTAATTTTTACACTAAATAATGAGAGGCTCTGCACCTGTCAGAAACAAATCATCAAAATATAGTAGTAGGATCACAGGTGCATCATTCACAACCTTGTAATAAATGGTTGGGTCAACGTAGCTCTTGGAAAATCCATTTCTCCTCAAGTAACTGTCAATTCATGCATACCAATCTCTTGGAACTTGTGTTAGTCCATACAAGGCATTTTTTAATCTGCACACATGGATATCTCTCAGGTGTACCTCAAAGCCTTGAGGTTTCTCCATGTATACTTATTCCTCAATTAATCCATTGAGAAAAGCGGTATTTACATCCATCTGATGTAAACTCCAACCCATGGATGTTGCAAGAGATATGGTGGCTCTAATAGAGGTATACCTAGTAACTGGAGCAAACATCTCATAATAGTCTTTTCCCTCCTGCTGGGAGAACCCTCTAGCCATGAATCTCACCTTGTATTTATCAATACTCCCATCTACTGCATGATTTTTCTTGTACACCCATTTTGAAGTTACTACCAACTTTCCTTCAGGTCTAGGCACAATTTCACATACATCATTTTTCGTGATTGATATTCTTCCATCATAGCTTCCTTCCATTCTTTCTGCTTGACAGACAACTGAGGATCCTCAAGTGTTCAACACTTGCATTATTTCTAGAGAAAGATTCTTATGGAGTCATGTTATTCAATATATGGCGAGGAATTCTATTCTAAACATATACGAATTTCATAACTGCTTCTCTCCATAGAAACATGTATAGGTTCTGGTCATTCATTATTGCCTTGATAGATTCTTCAATGGATCAGTTCTTTATTTTTTCTACACCATTCTGCTGAGGATTGTAGGGAGTAATGAGCTCCCTCCTAATCCTGACATCTTTGTAGAATGTCTTGAAATCATCTGAGGTGTACTCTCCCTCTTAGTGAGGAGGTTGACATTGGTCTACACACATTTGAGTGAACAATGTCCAAAAATTATTTTCCTTTAGATGCTTCCTTTAGAATTGGTACTTGGTGAGATCACCTGCCTCACCACTTTATGGAGTCATCTACTCCATGTTTGCAACTTTCACTGTAGCTCCTTCTCAGAGCTATCTTCTATAGCCTGCTCAGATCAAGAAAAACAAGAGAAAAAGTATTTCCAATAGCATTTTCATAGGAATATATCTATGGTAACAAGGATCATATAATTACCAAGGCGACCTTCCCGGGAACAAGAAATATCTGTTAGAGGACATGTTAGTTTATTTTGAAAAAAAGTACAATAATCATCTATATAAATAGTAATTACATACAACCAAGTATTCCTAACAGTAATAGAACCCTTCAAAGATTTTTGTCTCAACTATAGTATTTACTTGTACTATAAAAACTATCAAACTTGAATTCTACAAATTGAAATTTAACAATTTGATCAATCAAACTTAGAACCTGGAGCCTCAACTACTTGTTCCTTTAAATGTATTGAATCTAATATCACTTCTTGGATAAGGTCTCTTGTACAATCCCTGCAAAATACACTCATGCTTTGCTAGATGATATAACATGAGAAGCATATACAAGTGCATACCTCTGAAATTTTCAACATCTTTAAGCTTGTATTCTAATATGAAACTAGACACCATCTTGTCAATAAGAGGTTAGAAATTGAATCAAAAGGTTCAATGATTAGAACAATATAGAAAATATAAAATTTCAACTTTGACCAAAATTCAACCTATGACTTTGACTTTGACCAGTCAACCTTTGACTTTGACCAAAAACTCAAAATTGACAGTTTTGCTAGCTGAGGATACCATAGGGTGTGCTAGGATAGGGCACACTATAATATCCATAAATTATGTCCAATGATTCACTTAAGGTGGCCAAAGATTTGGATTAGTGTTTGTTGTAGTTACACAATCAGAAACCCTAGTTGCGGCTGCAACTAATTCCACAATGAGCTTAACAAAGAAATTCCATACTACCTTCAAGTGGTTAGACTCATGAAGGTGGTGTGGGCCCATCACCTATTAAAATATTTGATGTGCTCATTTTACCATAGAAAATATCACTATTGTCACCCAACCATAGACACACAACCACCCCCGAGTACCATAACATTTTCTAGATAGAATGATTCTGGAAGTAGCACTAGAACCATAAGATAACCAAGAGAGAGCATCTTTCCCCAAATATATCTCACCAAATCGAAAGTCCCAAAGACACAGAATAATAAAAATACTTAGTTGCAACAGTTGTAGTTGCAGTAGCTACAATTGCACTTACCAAGAAATATCACTAAGAACACCACCAAGAGATACTAGAAGGTAGGGAACATATCTTAGGATAAATGTAACTAGAGAGAGAGACCAAGAACCATCCCAAAAGATCCACCTTCCATCCTTGTAGTTGTAGCTCAAAACTTGCGCCAAACTTAACTAAGAGTGTGTGTGTGTAACATCCCCAGCCACCCATAGGCTAGGGTATGCTACCTTCAAGCCCACCCTTGGACTTATTTTTCTTACCAATACCTTATTTAGTTAATAAAGATGCATAATGTAACAAAGTTAATGGCATGCACAAAAATATCCAGCAAGCATGCATAATCTAAGATTTAGTTGATCGATAATTAAAATACACAGCAAAATACATTCATATACAGGTAATAATATCACAAAAGAGAGCACTTATCTTTATAAAATATGACACCAACTGGCTACAGACCAATGATGTTCCACCCAACCATAGACACTACTGCTCCAAATATCAACAACAGTGTCACCCCTAAGTCAGGGCTATGAATCCAAAAGGACAGTTCTAGAGTGTTACTTGGCTACCCAAACTAATCAGCACTCAATCTCTCACGGGTTTCCCAACACCCACATCAATCCAAGTACCCAGCTCTCTTTTACCCAACCTATACCACCCAAGAGAATGGACCTCCACCCTTCTCTTCCACGTAGTACCTTAGGCAGTCCTTCTCCTTCCAAGGATCCAACACAGATGGTCTAGAATATCAATGTTGGAACTCTCAGGACTTGCAACTGTGAACAAAACAGGGCACAATCCAATGCATCTTAGACATGCAAGCCTCAAGTCATGGTTGGATTGCACCAACAACCACTACAACCAACAATACCATGGCTAGTCTTCGATAGTTCCTTTTCCTTTTCCAAGATAAGACGCAGGTGAGGATCAATCAATGAATGGGAAAGTGAGTGCATGAAAGTGCATAAGGGAAATGTTGGTATGAATGCAGAAGTGAAGGAGAGAACAAGCCATCAACCAACAACCAACCCCCTAATCAAACCAGGGACGGGTTTAAGTATTTTCATGGGGAATCAAGAACCTCCTGGCCTTCCCCAAGAAGCTCATGTAATCGACCCCCTCCCTTAGAAAAAAAGGTTAACTAACATAGGAATAAATGTTTAGCCCCTCAATCCCCTTCTCTTATGGAACTATAGCTCCCTATAAATCTAGTCCTTGTCCATCTAGAAACCAACGATGTGCTTATTATTAATGATGATCAAATAATTACATTTCTTGGGCATACTGGCCCTTTAATAATTGTTTGGGCACTCTGGCCTCTCAGCATTGTAAAAATACATTATTTAAAATAGGGGTTTGAAACCTGGGGTGTTACATCCCCGCCCCCTTATTTTGGCAATGTCCTTAGTGCATATACAAAATAGAGATCAAAATCTCAAATTTATTCAAAAATTTGTGGGTACTCTGCCCACATGGAATCTTCATTCTCCCAGGTAGCATATTTAGGACCGTAGTAGGTCCATTGAACTTTTACTATCTCTATAACTCGATTATGGAGCATTTTGAACTTTTTGTCCAATACCCGCACTGGTTGAACCTAAAAGTATCCCTTTGTCTACCTGAATCAGATTCCAATCAATAACATGGTTAGGATCATGTACATATTTATTTCGTAAAGAGACATGAAATACATTATACGCATTCATGGAAGCAGGCAATGCAAGCATGTATGCAACTTTCCCTATTATGTCCAATATTTCAAATGGACCACATAATCTGGTTGCCATCTTTGTACAACTACCCAATTTCAAAGAGATTTTCTTGGGCTTCACTTTCAAAAGTACATGCTCTCCTAATTTAAATTATCTAGTTGTTCTATTCTTATCTGCATAAAATTTTTGTCTATCCTGAGCTGCCTTTAAATTATGCTTGATCTTAACCATCTAGTCTTCCATATTCTTGAGAAACTCCGGCCCAAGTACCACTCTATCTGTTGGGTTGTCCCAACTCACTAGAGTACTGCATTTCCTACCATACAAGGCTTCAAATGGGCTCATTCTCAATGAAGCTTGATACCCATTATTATATGCAAAATCAAGCAAGTGTAAGTAATCTTCCCACTTAGATGGCTTATCCATCACATACATCCTCAACATATCTTCAATTACTCGATTGACCCTCTCTGTTTTCCCATCTGACTATGGATGGTATGTTGTGCTAAAGTTTAGATTTGCACCAAACCCTTTAAACAATCCCCTCCAGAAATTGGAGGTAAACTTTGTATCTCTGTCTGAGACAATTGTTCTAGGTATCCCATGCAACCTAGCAATTTCCTTCATGAATTTTTTTTCAATAATATCTGTTGTATGTGTTGTTTTTACAGGAAAAAATTGATCAACCTTTGTTAATTTGTCAACCACCACCATCATTGAATCATGATTCCTTTCTTTCCTGGGTAATTTAGTTATGAAATCCATGGTTATCACCTCCCATTTTTTCTCTAGGATTGGCAATGGCTGCAGCAAACCCACTGGGTGCCTATGCTCAACCTTCACCTTCTGACATTCCATACATTGAGTGATGTAATCAACAACATCCTTTTTCATTCCCGACCAAAAGAATTGGCCTCTTACGACTGTAATCATTTTTTGGTAACTAGGGTGTCTAGCATAAGGAACATCATGCATTTCCTTTAGTACCAAATTCCTCAGTTCTCCGGAACTAGGAACATAGATTCTATTCTTATGCATGAGTAATCCATCTTCCTTTATCTCTTGCTCCTTTATTTTATGTTGTACATCTACTTGTTGTCAGTTTTCCTTTACCTACAGGTAATGATGATCTGTAACAAGACCATATAAAATTCTATTCTTTAAGTCTGACTGATGCATACTAACAACAATAGCATGCATGAGATGCACTCTTCTACTAAGTGCATTGACAACCTTATTCTCCTTTCCCTTAATATGCTTGATATCGAAGTCATATTCACTTAAGAATTCTAGCTGTCTTGTTTGCCTGACATTCAAGGTCGACTGTTCAAAAAGATACTCCAGGACAATGTGGTCTATCCTTAATTCAAATTTCTTCCCCATGAGGTAATGCCTCCACATCCTCAAGGTGTGAATAATGGAAACAAGTTCCAATTCATGGGTGGCATAGTTCCTCTCATGTTCCTTAAGATTTTTGGACTCATATCCAATGACATGTTCATTTTGGATGAGGACTCCCCCAAGTCCTTCCTTACATGCGTCGGTACATACCACAAAACTTTCATTTGGGTTAGCAATCTTTAACACAGGTGCACTAGTAAGTAATTCCTTAAACAGATTAAAAATATTCTCACACTTAGGCGTCTATTCAAATTTAGTTCCCTTCTTTTGCAAAGAAGTGATGGGATGAGAAATATTAGAGAACCCTACTATGAATATTTTGTAGTAGCCAGCTAATCCCATAAAAGATATGACTTCTAACACATTTCTAGGTGTTGGCCATCTTCTAATGGCTTCGATCTTCTCTGGATCTACTGCTATGCCCTACTTTGAAATAACGTGTCCCAAGTAATGGATATTCTTTTGATAAAAAGAACACTTACTCAACTTGACATACAATTGATGTTCTCTCAGCACTTGCAATACCAGTCTTAAGTGATTTTCATGCTCCTCTTCCGACTTAGACTAGATAAGTATGTCATCCAAGAATATTGTGATGAACTTATCCAAATAATTTCTGAATATGCCATTCATTAATCACATGAAGACAGTTGGTTCATTGGTCAATCCAAATGGCACCGCTACAAATTCATAATGCCCATACCTAGTTTTAAAGGTTGTCTTATGAATGTCTTCTTCCTTGATTCTTACCTGATGGTATCCTTCCCTCAGGTCAATCTTTGAAAATATCTTTGCTCCTCTTAGTTGGTCAAAGAGGTCATCAATTCTGGGTAGAGGATACTTGTTCTTTATAGTATACTTGTTCAGTTGTCGAAAGTCAATACACAGCCTCAAGGTTCCATCTTTGTTTTTGACAAAAAGTACTGGTGCTTCCCAAGGTGAAACACTTGGACATATGTACCCTTTATTCAATAATTCCTCCAACTGCATTTGTAATTATTTTAACTTTGGTGTGCTCATTCTGTAAGGTGTTTTGGACACCAGGGCAGCTCCTGGCACTAAATCAATTGAGAAATATATCTCCCTTCTTGGTGGAAATCCTAGTATTTCTTGGAATACATCCTCAAATTCCTATAGTACTGAGAAATATTCAAGGCTTGGCCCCTTTGTATCATTTGGCTCTTCCACATGAGCTGCATATAGTTGATATCCTTTTCTAAAACACATTTTCAGCTATAAGGATGAAATCTCCCTTATAGAAATGGGTCTTGGAACTCTTTTCAAAGTGCTTTGTTTTCCATTTCCATCAAGACATGTAAATGTCTTGTTATGACAATCTAGGACAACATGATTCTTGTCCAACCAATCCATTCCAATCAGAATATCATAAGACCCCAATGGTATGATATTTAGATCAATATTAGTAGTCATGCCATTAAGACTTATGGAACAACTTCTGACCATATCATGGATTCTACTTTTGGTTCCAGTGGCTAACTAAACCAAACTTGATTTTCCAAGATTACTTTTCTCCAAATGTAATATATCCACTATTTTAGGATCAATGTAACAGTGACTTGATCCTGAATCAATTAAAATATCAACAAGATGATTTATGATCTTACCTTCCACCTCGATCATATTGGAATGGTACTCTTCTTGTCGATTATTTAAATATGTATAGATTTGTCCCATATCTTCGATTGTTGTAGCCTCTTGTATGTTGTGCACAGTCTTCACTCTATCCTTTCTGTTTGGGAAATCCTTGTACAGGTGATCTTCATATTCCTTGCATCCCCAACATTGGATTGGTGTTCTTCCCCTTTATCCCAAGGAATCTTCTTTCTTGGATTCCCCCTTAGCATATTGATCTTGATGATTTCTATTAGGCTCATTCCTATTGAAGGGAGGTTTGAATCCTTTCCTCCTCTGATCAAACATCTCATTTTTCTTGTCCTTCCAAGATTTCTGCAGGGATTCTCTTCCCTGGCCTTTCTCATATAGGTATTTATCCTTCCTAATCGCCTTAGTCAAGGTCTTGGGTTCATCCTACTTGATCTTTTCCTTATAAAAGGTTGGTAGTCCACTTAAAAATATCTGTATTTTCACTTTCTCATCACCAATGAAACTGGCATACTTTAACAATCCCAAGAACTTATTCTCGTACTCTGCCATAGTCATGCTTCTCAATCTGAGTTCAAAGAATTACTACATTTTCTTGTCATAGAAATGCTCTGGGAGGTACTCATTCTAGAAGTACTTATTGAACTGCTTCCAAGTGATCCTACTTTCATTAATATGCTCCACTTGCTTCATTTGATCCCACCACATTGCATCTTTCCTGTGTAAATGGTAGGTGGAAATCTTGGCTTCCAGGTTTGAGGAATAGTTATGCAACTGAAAATATCTCCTGAGTTCAAGCAACCATGCCTCGACATCATCTTCCCTTCCTCTTTCACCATAAAAGGAAGGTGGCTTGAGCTTCCTCAAATCTCCTTGGAAACTGTCTACCTCTTGTTTCCTTATTTGGTGTCTAATAGGAGACACCTCTAGACTACTTAACGAATACTCAGATGCACAAAAAATTATTGTCGAGTAAGGAGGTGAGTGGTGTCTATGAGATCTACTAGCACTTCTGGAATAACCCGCTGCTCCATGATCATCCCTTCTTTCTTGCACCTACCTTCTTCCTCTTGTCTTGAGTTTGATCCCTTCTTCATTTGCTTCTTCAACTGATTTAAGCTCTACAACACTCAATCATTTATTTGACTTTGCTCTCTCATCAGTATCTCGTTGTCTACTTTGTAGCTCTGCACTTCTATCTTAAGGATTTTTACAGTTTCTATTAATGTTTCCTGCTCTCCTTTTCCCTTGCATCCATTGGACTCTGTCTCTGCATTGCCAACTCTGGTATTCTAGCCTTCAGCCTCCTTATCATGACTAGAGGCTCCCTCGCCTTCTTCCATTTCCTCAATATGCACCCTGAGCTGATGCACTTAAAACCCTTAATTTTGCAAAATGTGCAAGTGACCATTTTGTTAGAATTAAGCATATAGTAAACAAAATCGTCAACAATGCTACAATTCCTTTTTCTTCTTAATCCAGACCCCCCTTCCCTCTTAAGGTTTGTGTGACCTCTCGATCTAGGATCTTTAATTCTGAGCCGAATTAGCTCTCTGAAACCTTGATGGTTTTGTTCTGTATCTAAACACAAGTCCTTCCAGCTTTCTGGCACAGGTCTGATGGCCCCCACAGCCTTCTCCTTCGCTCTTGCGAAAATATCATAGTTGGTGCTAGCTCCTTTTATTTTATCCCTTCCTTAGATGTGACCTTAGGCAGTTACCTCACACAAATGCACAATTGCGGCCACGCTCAAAGGTGGTTTGGAACCAACTACGTTTCGCCTTGCAATCCACCTCGAGCCACCACGTGTCCTTTTTCCAAAACCGTGGTCTCGATTGTAGCCCGCCCTCGACTTTGTAAAGCTCGAGCACCTTTGTCCCCGCAATGCAAGGTGACCGTTGATATTTTGATATTGACATTGCTTCTAAATGGATGACCAAGATCTACCTCTTGGGAACCAACAATTCAGATTTACCTCTCCCAGATCGATAGTTGTGGTTGTTTTAGAAATCCGAACTTCAGAATTATAAAATCTCAAACTTTACTTCCCTCAAAATACATGGGATTCTGCTACATGTCCCCTTGAATCAGACGATGGGGAATTACTTCGGACAATACGATGATCGAAGTTTAATTCATGTCTTTGCCTGGAATCCATAGCTTCATGCCACCTATTCTCCAGATCTGATGGTTCAGGTCTACCTTGGATGATTCGACGATCGACGTTTACTTCAGGTCTTCAACTCTCTAGGCTTTGGGAGTTTCAAATCTCATCTGAAAACTCTCAAAATAATTTTTCTAGAGTCCACAATCTGTCGCCACGTAGAAAAATAATGGAAGCGGACATGTGGGCCAATCAAGTGGGTGACAAATGTCACATCCTAACTGAAATTTCAATCATCCACATGTTCAAAACTTACTGACACGTGGCACACATCCCATGTGTCCATGTCATCCATGGTGACATCCACAAGACACGTCACTTCAAAAATTCTGGGGTCCACATCACCTCATGGTGACGTCATCATGCCCCACCACTTCAACTCTTTAGGATTTGGGACTTTGGGCTTCAGGAATCTCAACCCTTAACTTTTTTCAAAAATGTTTTTATTCAAGGATCGCTATCCACTGACGCGTGTCTCCCATAGATTGATGGCTATGATTTATTCGGGTCTTCAGACTTCAAAGAACTCAAATTTCAAGCTTCGATTTCCCCTGAAGTGCATGGATTTCTACCGTGTGTCCTCTTGGATCAGATGGATGACATTCACTTCGGATCTCTGGAGTTCAGAAATATCAATTCTCAACTTCTCCTCGCTCGCCTTTTCTCGAAGTTCTTTCACTTGAAGCACATGATCGGTTGATGCGTGTCCTCCTACAGATCGATGGTCCCCAACTACTTCAACTATTAGGAGTTTTGATGATCGAGCACTAGCATGTCACATCACTGCATGCTTTTCAATTTACGGGGGCACACATTGACAATTTTGAGTAACCCGTCTTTCACCCCACAATTCTCTTGACATTGACAAGTAACCCCTCAGTGAAACCATGGTTTGGATTGCGGGACTGCCTTGAGGAATTATCTCCCGTGCATCTTGGTTCCCCGCAATGCCTCCTGGCCATTGATATCTCTCTCCAATGGGATATGATGGTTGAGACCCTAACCCTTGCTTCCTTTTCATCGAACAACCCTTGTTCACTTGTCTTCCAATCCAATGATCCTAGATCTCCCTTGTTCCCACAATGGAGATCGCTCTTGAATTCAAAGGGGACGGTCATGATCCTTTGAATCCCTTACAACGGATCTCTTACGTTCTATATCCTTTGTAGATTCTGCAACACCATTCCTCCTGATGTTTTCAACTTCACGGTCAAAGTTCAATCTCAACCATGAGACTCTGACCAACAAACCCGACCCATACCCGCCTAGTGTTTCAACCAAAAGATCTGATACCAATCGATAACATCCCTAGCCACCCAAAGGCCTAGGTATGCTACCTTCAAGCCCACCCTTGTACTTTTTTTTCTTACTGATACCTTCTTTAGTTAATAAGGATGCATCAGATAACAAAGTTAACGACATGCATAAAAATATCCAGCAAGCATGCATAATCTAAGATTTAGTTGATCGATAATTAAAATACACAACGGAATACATTCATATGCAAGTAATAATATCAAAATAGAGATAACTTATCTTTATAAAAGACAACACCAACTGGTTGCAGACCAAGGACGATCCACCCAACCGTAGACACTACTGCTCCAAATCTCAACAACAGTGTCACCCCCGAGCCAGGGCTATGAATCCACAAGGATGGGTCCAAAGTGTTACTTGGCTTCCCAAACCAGTCAACACTCAATCTCTCACAGGTTTTCCAACACCCACAGCAATCCAAGTACCCAGCTCTCTTCTACCCATCCTGTACCACCCAAGAGAATGGACCTCCACCCTTCTTTTCCATGCAGTTCCTCAGGAAGTCCTTATCCTTCTAGGGGTCCAACACAGCTGATCCAGAATCTCAATGCTGTAACTCTTAGGAATCATAGCTGTGAGAAAAATAGGGCACAGTCCAATGCATCTCAAACATGCAGTCCTCAAGTCATGGTTGGATTTCACCAACGACCACTACATCCAAAAGTACCATGGCTAGTCTTTGGCCGTTCCTTTTCCTTTTCCAAGATAAGACACAGGTGAGGATGGATCAATGAATGGGAAAGTGATTGCATTAAAGTGCATGAGGTAAATAATGGTATGAATGCAAAAGTGAAGGAGTGAACGATCCATCAACCAACAACCAACCCCCCAATCAGACTAGGGATGGGTTTAAGTATTTTTGTGGGGAATCAAGAACCTCCTGGCCTTCCCCAAGAAGCTCACATAACCGATCCCCTCCCTTAGACAAAAAGGGTATTTAACATAGGAATAAATGTTTATCCCCTCAAGCCCCCTCTCTTGTGAAACCATAGCCCCCTATAACTCTAGTCCTTGTCTGTTTAGCAACCATCAAAGTGTTTATTATTAATGATGATCAAAGCATTACATTTCTTGGGCATACTAGCCCTTTAATAATTGTTTGGGCACTTTGGCCTCTCAGTATTGTAACAATGCACTATTTAAAACGGGGGTTCGAAACCCGGGGTGTTACAATGTGAAGTGAGTGTGTTCAAATGAGCTAGATCATATATTATTTATAGTTATTCTTGTCACTTGTTTGGTTCAACTTGTCCTTTTAGAATCTAATACTTTAATATTAATTCTTTTACTAAACTAACTTATCTTCTAGGGTTTCTACACATATGTTTAGGGTTTCTCTAGCTTCCAGAACATTCTAATCTAGTCATAGGTTACACATGGAGACTGATACCTCTCGCAGTTACCATAATATCAACATATCAAAAGGCCCATTTCGAACGGTTTCACATTAGACAACACTACTATGGATTTGAGCTCCCACGTACTTGGCGTATATAAGGAGCCCCCTTAGAATTCTGAGACCAACCAATTAAACCATTTGGTCATTTTTTTGCTATAATACAATGAGAACAACACTGAGGGAGATCACTCTCTAGTACTTGGGTAGTAAGATAGTATGGCCAAGGGCATGGTTAAGTATCCTTAGTTAGTGACCTAAGATATTAGGATGAGTATTGTTGTTGGACCTTGCATGTAAATTAGAGAGCTATAACACCTGACACTCCCTTTTCTGTGAGGACCTATGCCTAAGACAATTAGGAATTCCCATCAATCCCCTTAGTCATGATAATTATAATCTAATACTTGATTACCTAGCTATGACATGGGAAATCCTATAAAATCCACCACCTCCTCCTCCTCCACCAAGATTTTTGAGTAAATCTACTACTATATATGTTCCTTTGAATATCCCTGGTAATCTCCATGATTTTCTTGATAATTATCTAAAGAAACATAGATTTAATGGGGAGGATGAGACCACAACCCTCAAATATTTTTCATCCTTTGATCATTTTACTGATAATACACATATGGAGCATGAATATGTATACATGATGATATTTTTTCAAACATTTGAGGGTGAAGTGAGAACATGGTTTAAGGGATTACTCCCTAATTCCATTGATTCTTAAGATGCACTAGAATTTTCTTTCCTCAGACAATGGGGTGAAAATAAAGACCATTTATATTATTTTACTGAGTTTGGGAATATTAAAAATAAACAAAACAAATTTGTCTTAGATTTCATCAAGATATTTAATAAACTTTATAATAAAATCCATGCAGATGTCAAACCATCACAACTAGCAACAAAAGTTACTTTTGCTGGCTCTTTTGATCTCGGTTTTTCTTTATTTCTTAGAGAAAGGAGATCGACCATATTAACTGGTATGCAAGATGATGCAGTAGAAATTGAATCCAATATGATTTCATCAAGAAAATCTAGAATTACAAATGAATCAAGAGAAAGAGAAAGAAGAAAACAAAAAGAACAAGTTGGTACATCTGGTACTAACAAAAATAAAGAGGATAAAATTGAAGAAATGTCCAGAATTATTAAATATCTATCTAATAATATAGATAGGATGAAAATAGAGAGAAGAAGGCTCAACATTAGAAATTAGAAATAGTTTAGAAGGCATTTTAACCCTCTCGAGGTTTTGCAAAGAGAAAGGAGAAACGATGATCAACCAATTCAAGATCTTATAAAAAATAAAAAATAAATTGCTTGATAAACTTGGAGAAGATGAAATTGAAGATATATATGAGGAAATTAATATGATGGAAGAATATCCCTCCGAGGTGTATGTGACCCAGTATGAGTATGGACAATCTCTAAATTTTAACTCATATTTTAATGAAGATGATAATAATAATAATCATTTTGACACACCTCCACCTCAATATAGAGATTTCTCTGATGCATTACAAGTGAATTGCATATAAAATATTATCTTATACCAAGAACCATTGTAAATACAACCAAAAAAAATAATCAAGGTCAACCAGAAAAAACACAAAACAAAGACAAAGGGAAAGAAATCATAGCTCTCAAACAAAAATATGGTCCACAGGTTTCAAAGAAAGAAGATACAGAACAAAAAGAAACATAGAAAATAAGAAGTTCTTTTAATCTGGAGCAAGAGCTCAATATGATAAGAATCCCTATCCCTTTGTTAGAAATTGAAAACAATCTATTTTATAGAAAACATGTAATGAAAATGATTGACTTTTCTATTGCGACAACCCAACCAGATACATTAAATTTTGCAAGATGAAAGAACTACTGTAATTTTTGGTCCTCATATTGAGTAAATATAAGTATTGGCCCCATTTTATATCTCTTTAATAGTCCATGAACATATTTTACACAATTGCATGATAGATTCAGGAGCTTCTCATAATTTGATGCCTAAAATAGCTATGGAGAAGCCATGCCTACAAATAACAAGACCTTATCATGACTTGTATTCTTTTGATGCAAGAAAAGTTATATGTTTGGGAATGATTAAAGATCTTGCAGTACACTTGGCACAAATTACTATAAAGAGTGTTTTGATGGATGTGGTAGTAGCATATGTGCTAGTGAACTATGGAATGCTTTTATCCAGATATTGGGAAAGTAAACTAGGTGACTCATCACATGTTAAGGTCCTAACCCGCACATAGGTAGATCAATGTATTTGGATGTAATAAAGGTCAATATTAATAAGACCTTTCAATAAAATAGAATAAGGCGGATGTGTCAATAATAATAAGACCTTCAACAAACAGAATATTAACGTAAGAAGACCCAATAGAAGCTTCCCATACCCTCGACTCCTATCTATAATAAATATGTCTATCAAAAGACATATTTAGTATAAATAAGGGTCGAGGGTATGAAAACCAGAGCTTGATATTATTGTAACAGAGCCGCCGACCGAGGTTGCCCCCTCAAAGAGGCCCCGTGAACATTGGGTTATCCCGATTCAAAGTGCTATCAAGGTTATCAGATATCATTTCTCGTATTGTGAAGATTATACCGATATTTCCATCGCTATTCCACATTTCTAGTACTCTTACTTGTTCCGCATTTTATATATCCTGTATCTTGCAAGTGGTATCAAAAAACTTTCCTCGACAAAAATTGTAGGTTAATTTTTCGTGGTTGAGACATATTCCGACGTCTTTACGACATAGAGATTTGTCGTTACTTGCATAAACCCGCCGTTGAGGGATTCATACACCAGGGAAATACAGCGGCCTTGTTACACTTCATACACCCTTGTAACCCCTATTGGTACCCCTTCAGTGGTAGCGCATAAGACAACAACTATATCCAGATCAACCTAGATAACCTTCAGATAAACCCATTGGGTCACCGGATCCATATAGTGTCACCGAGAACAACACTGGAGAAGATACTTAAAATTCCTAGGTGGTCGGGTAGTACGGCTAAGGGTACTGGCTATCCTCCTTAGTTAGTTCCCTCGAGATATTGGGCCGAGTACTACCGTTGACCCCGCATCGCATATCGAGCTATAGCATGGCAAACCCTTGTCTCAGAACCCTTGAATTTCCAACCCTTGGGGAACATAAACAACAACATACACAAATTAAATCGGGCGATTCCATAACCAAGATTCAGAAGTTGCTCAAGAAATAATATCCGCCTGAATTTGGGATTTCAGCACCGCAATACCTTCATACCAAAGCATAACCCCGTGATCTCAGAAAAAAAAATAAAAATAAAAAAAATCAAGTCCTCGAAATTTTTTCACCATTATTTGAGACCTATTCCATTAGATTCATCTCTTCCTCATCATTTTCCTCCATATCATTTTTCCAAAGTTTCTGACCCTTCACACCCTTTTTAGTTCACGCATTTTTTCACCATTATTTGAGACCTATTCCATTAGATTCATCTATTTTCCTTATCACTTTTACCCATATCATTTTTTCAAACATTTTCGACCGTCAGCTTCCCCTTTTCGCCAATCTATCATCATGGCCCATACCCGTAACCAAGAACTAGAGTCTCACTTCAACACCCCGCAATCCGGTTTACTTGAGACCCAAGAAGTGCAACAACTCACTAATACTATTGCCTCCCGTGCGGATGCTCCATGAATGCATCCTATTCACAGCCAGTTATGCAAATCAAGAATGGCTTAAAGTCAAGTCGAACTTGAATCTGTCGTTGTAGCACTGCACCAAACTCAAAATTCCTCTAGATGATGATGCACCTAAAAAGACTGAAGCAGAAACTTCTTCCCATTCCTTTCAACCACATCACTTTCAAAGGACATACGCCTTCCGCTGGGTGGATGTAACTAAATTTGATGGCTCGTACCCCAACTGTTGGTCACACAAATGGAACATTATTTCTCTACAACATTACAGACTTGCCAAACTCGCATGGTTTCCATCTAGATCAAGAACTGAAATGGTGGCAATGGAGAAAAACTTCCTCAATAAGGATATATTGTTTGGACCCAATTTGTTGTCGAGCTTTATGAACGCTTTGACACCGACACCAACCATTTAAGATTTTTGACAAAGTTAGCAATCGGGCACAGTTGAAGATTTCATAGCCGCATTTGAGCGTCTGATTTTCAACGTAGGGTATGACCGATGCTTTCTTTCTCGAGAGTGCTTTATCGCTGGCCTCAAGGAGGAGATTAGGTCTCATGTCCTCATGGCTCGAATTCTATGACTTGGGTGGAGGCTACCAAAATCCAAAGAAGCACAACAATTGTTTCATCTCAAAACCGCAACCCTTCCTTTATCCCTCACCCTAAAAAAATAAATCCCACTACTCCTCTCTCCGCCTCTTTAAAAATCCATAAATTGACCAGGGCTTAAATGGTCGAACGACAACTCAAAGGCCTCTTGGCACCTATGGACAAATATTTCTCAAAGCACAAATGTAAGGAACAAAATCTCTTTATGTCCATCTCAGAGGATATTCAAGAAGACGATGATGATACCTCAGTCTGAAGTCACCAGAAACTTCTAAATAAACCCTCCTTCCGACTTCCTCTAGAGGAACCCATCATTTCCCTAAATGCTCTCACCGGCTTCTCTACCAAACTCAATCTAATCGGTTATATCAAGTACCAAAAGGTCATCATCTTGGTAGATAGTGGAAGCACCCAATTTATTCATCTCCTCGCGACGCCTGCTAAGAAACCCATTGCTATATCCATGTCATAATAATTTTAAATCATGATTGCCAATGGTGGCTCTATGAAATGGCGGCACTATGAAAATGTATGCCTTAAATAGGTGACTACAACCTCAATCCCATATGTTTGCTATTGACATGGAGGCTGTGACATTGTGTTGGGTGCCTAATTTAACCTTGGGTCCCATTCTCATGGAATTTCAGAACTTAACCATGCAATTTGACCAAGAGGCTACAAACATAAATTTCAAGGCATCACTGCTGGTTCTCCTAAAATCATCAGTTATCATCGCATAGAAAAACTGCTCAAAAAAGGTCATTCGGGTGTCATAGCCCAACTCCACGCTTATCTGCCACCGAGATTCCACCCATGCCCCAAGACCTCCAAGCCCCCTGGTTCAAAACATAAAACAGCCTTCTCCACTCCCAAGGACTCCCCTTCCTAAGGGTGTCCATGATCATTCCATTCCCCTTTGTCCCAAGAATCCTTCCTCCAAATATCCGCCCATATCACCACGCCTTTGCACAAAAGAATGAATTGAAAAAAATGGTCCAGGAACTCCTTATCATTGAGTCCGTCCTAGTACGAGCCTCCTTACCCTCTCCCACGCCATGGTATTGCTCAAAGAAATAAGGTTCTTGTGAATGTGTCCCCACTTCCGCGTTTCACAAACTCACCATCAAAGACAATTTCCATTCCGTCATTGATGACCTCCCCGATGAACCGGAGGGGTTCCCAATTCTTCACCAAACTTGATCTTCTTCGCCGGCTAATACCGTGATCCATATGAAAGAGTTCTACATTCCTAAGATGGCCTTTCTCACTCATGAGGGCCACTAACAGTTTTTGGTCATGCCCTTTGGGTTGTGCAGGTCCTCCAATCTTTCTCGCTGCAGCCTCATGAACCATGTCTTCCTACTCTTTCTTCACCATTTTGTCTTAGTTTTGTTTGATGATATCCTCATATATAGCAAGACATGGACAGACCATCTCGCTCATGTCGATCGTGCTCACTTACTCAAGCCAAAGACCAACTTCTTTCCTCAAATTCAAATGTGCTTTTGGTGCATCCAAGTAGAATACTTGGGTCATCTCATGGGCAAGGATAGCGTCAAGGTGGACCCAAAAAAAAAATGAAGCTATGCAATACTAGCCTCACACAAAGACTCTCAAAAACTTGCGTGGATTTTGGGCCTCATAGGGTATTATTATCGCAGTTCACAAGAACCACAGATCATGTTCTCTCAATGACTCCTCCTTAAAGAACCTTTCACTTTGACCAAAGAACAGCCAAGCTTTTCAAACTTTGAAGATGGCCATGTGCACCACCGTTCCCGTTTTCCCACTCACAGCATACTGTTGGAATGCGATGCTGCATCGTGGAAAGGCATTGGCTTGTCCTTATGCAAGCGGGTCGGCCTTTGGCCTTACCAGAAAACAATTGTCATAGAAAAAATCCGCAAACCTACGGCGGAAAATAAATGTTGGCAATTCTGAATGCAATTGAATTATGGCGTCCTTGTCTTTTGGGGAAACGATTCCAAATTAATCTAGATCATCAAAGACTCAAATACTTTCGGGAACAATGCATCTCTGTGGAGCAACAAAATGGTCACTAATCTCTTTGATATGACTATGAGATCATTTACAGAAGGGCAAAGACAATGTACTAGCAGATGCACCGCCCCGGTACAACATCTATGATCCCTTTTTTCTCTCTCCTCTTCATTGTACCCTGACATACAAGTCAGGCATCTGAATGGCCGCGAAGACCCCAAAGTTCACATCTGATCCAAAACTTAACAGGGCGCAGCTCCCCATGGTACCCTTGGCTTCAGGATGAGCCTCTATACAAAGGTCGCTTGTATTTAAGTAACAATCCAAGATCAAATCCACAATACTCTCTGAGATTCATGCTACACCCACAAGTAAAGCACCACTAAACAAACATATGACAGTAGTTAAACGTTCTTTTTCCGATGGTATGAAACAGATTAACTGTAGTTTGTGTTGAATGAGGTACAACCATGGGAGAAACAAAATAAATTCCTCCAGTAACCTCCAACCACCATTCCCTGAGGGAAGGACACCTCCCCATGGACTTTTATTGCTGTGCTTACCCAAATCGGGAATAAACCGCTGATAATGGTGGTGGTGGACGCTTCTTCCAAGTATGCTCATTTTTGTTCTCTCTAACACCCATTCATCAGACCACTATGGGCTCAAATTTTCATGGATTAGGTCTTCAAGATTCATGGTATGCCAAACTCTCCTATTGTTTTTTACCGAGACCCAACTTTCACAAATTTTGGCAAGAACTCGCTGCCATAGAGCACAAGAATATCCCTCAGCCTTATCCCCACAATGGTCAAACGTAGTCGCCAACAAGTGTTTGAAACCTATCCGGGAGGTGCTTTGCATTCCGAAAACAACAATTGGCTCAATGGTTACCCCGCCACGGTACAACACTACATACCATACAAGTTCACCATAGACTCGAAGCAGTATGGACAGAAGCCACCGTCAGTTCTCTCATACTTACCGTACCTCGGTCCGAAGCGGCTCCACTCAAACACTTACAAATTCAAGAGTATATCCTTCGCACTTTAAAGAGAACTTGGTCATGGGCCCGTAATAGAATGAAGTAGCAAGAAGATCAAGGTCGCCGAACTGCCACTTGTAGAAGGGGATCAGGTGCTTCGTGTGACTCCAACCATATAAGCAAACTTCCCTCAAGGCCGAGAATTTTCATAAGCTAGCACCCAAATTTTTATGGCCCTTACACAGATCTAAAGAGTGTGGGACAAGTCGCATATCGCTTAGCTCGGCCTACCAACAAGTTACATCCTGCTTTTCATGTTTCCCGCTTTGGAAGAAGGTGATTGGAACCAAAGCAAAACCAACCTCTAAATTTAGTCAAGAAGGGATCCATTTGGCTGCCAAACCGTAAGCGCTTTGGACCGTGAGGGAGCTGCCGCCAGGTCGTGCAGGAACCACCAAGGAAGTACTGCATGTTGAAAGATAGTGACTCCGCCAGATGCCACTTGGGAACCAACTACCATTCTCGCAATAGCTTCACATCTCAAGCCTTGAGGACAAGGTTGTTTTATAAGCATACAAGGTCCTAACCCACATAGGTAGATCAATGTATTCTCGATGTAATAAAGGTCAATATTAATAAGACCTTTCAATAAAATAGAATAAGGCGGATGTAAGAAGACCTAATACAAGCTTCCGCTTCTAGAAGGATCTTCCTCTAGATGCTTCTCTTAATAGACATATTTAGTATAAATAAGGGTCGAGGGTATGAAAAACCGTATCTTGGATATTATTATAACAGAGCATTTCTTGACTGGAGGTTGCCCCCTCGAAGAGGCCTGTGAACATTGCTATATGATTCAAAGTGCTATTTCTGTTGCTATTTAGTATATCATTTTTGTGTATTGTGAAGATTATGCTGGATATTTTACTGTTATTCTGTCATTTCTAGCATTTCATTTCTGTTCTGCATATTTTATATATCTGGTATCTTGCATCACAAATGGACATGAATTATGCCACAATCCCAATTTTTGGTTGAGATATTGGGAGACTTTATAGGGAAAATAAACTTTCCTACACTATTAGTGATCCAAATCACCCTAATAATTATCATGTGTATTCAAAAGATCAAGATTTGGGTTTTTTTAATCTTATATGTAAATGATGAACCTTGTATTGAAAATGTAAATATTTATTTGTGTGAAAATAAAGAGCCTAAAGAGGGAATGTGGAAAATTTATTTTGATGGAGCTTCCTCTTGGGAAGGTGATGGAGCATGTATACTTCTAATATCACCTTCTAGCAAACTCTTTCCATTTTCTTTTAGATTACAATTTGAAACAGATTCCACCAACAACGTTTGTGAATATGAACATTTAGTATTAGGTTTAGAAGTTGTTAGGAAAATGAAAATTACATATATTATTGTCTATGGGGGTGTAGAATTAATTGTTAGAAAAATAAGGAAATTTTATCAAGCTAAACATCCTAAGATGATATCCTATATGAATTATGCTTGGGACTTGATTGAGAATTTATTTTTTACCTTTAATATTCATGCAATTCCCATACAAGAAAATAAACAAGATGATTATTTAGTTGTAGCAACAAGTACTTTTAGACCTCCTGAAGTGCCAAATCTTAAATACAAATTTGAAATGAAATACAGACCTTCAATACCTGACATTGTCAAACATTGGAAATTATTTGAAGATGACCAACAGATCAATTTTTTTTTGGAGATGGTTGATGAATTCTCAACAATACATATCGATCAAGAAGATGACCAAAACAATAAAAACAATAATCAAAATATTCATCCATATGCTAAATTGCAAGATATTATTTCTAACCATAAAATGATGATATTAAGAAATAATCAGATTCCAAAAGGATTGGTGCCTCTAGAGAATGTTTGATAAAGATGATGTTGTTTTAAAACCAATTGTTCATCCTAAAAAGGAAGAAGTAGAATATCACAATATTGGGATTGATCAAGAACCAAGGCACATCAAACTTTCAAAATTTCTTCCTACTAATAAAAAGGTAAAGTATATTGATTTCTTCAAATAATTTACGGAAGTGTTTTCTTGGTCTTATGAAGATATGAATACCTATGGTACCATCATTATTCAGCATAGAATTCCACTAGAGGTAGGATGTAAAGCATTCAAACATAAATTAAGACAGGAAAATCTTATCTTATTCCTAGTTATTGAAAAGGAGCTAAAAACATTATTGGATGCAAAAATTATAGTTCCTTTGAGATACTCCTCTTGGGTTGCAAAATTAGTACCTGTTAGGAAAAAGAATGGTGAAATTAGACTCTGTATTGATTTTCGGAACCTCAATAAATATTCTTTGAATGATAATTATCCTTTTCCTAAAATGGACCATGTTTGGCAAACATTAGTAGGTTCTAATAGAATTTCAATGATTGATGGGTTTAACACACCATGGGGAACCTTTACGTATGAAAAAATGCACTTCGGTATAATTAATGTAGGGGAAACATTTCAGAGAGAAATGGACATAACATTTGTGGGATAAAAGGATAAATTTGTTGTGATTTATTTAGATGATCTTACTGTTTTTTATAAATCATATGAAGACCATTTAAAACATCTTAAGCAGACTTTCATTAAATGTAAAAAATATGGTTTGTCACTAAATGCTAAAAAATCTCATTTTTCTATGTGGGAAGGAAATTTTCTTGGTCACATTGTATCAAAGGATGGAGTCAAGTTTGACCCTCAATGTGTTGAAGCAATTAAATTTATCAACCTACCAAGGAATACAAAGGAGATAGGTCCTTTCTTGGAAATATTAAATTTATGAGAATATTCATACCTAATTTTGCAGAAGTGGAAAATGATTTAATTGACATGCTTAAAAAGGATAATGAGGTTAACTAGTCCCCAGAAGCTAGATACTCTTTTGATCAAATCACGAAAGATTTGGGAGAAACACCATTGCTGGAAAACACATATTATTCTAAGGAATTTCTCATTTTCTCCTTTTCATATGATAAAATTATTGTTGTTATCTTCTTAAAAATAAATGAAGAAAAAAAAGAAAAACTATTTGCATTCTTTAGAAAAAATTTAAGAGATTCTGAACTCAAGTATAATATAATGGGAAAATAGGATTATACATTGTTGAAAGCTATAAAAACTTTTAGATTTTATGTTCTTAATTCCAAAGTAATTGATTAAAGGACAAGGTTTGGAACAAAATTTAGTTGAATCAAACTACAGAGTCCTTGGAATAAATCACATTGTATATATAACAAAACATCCTTTAGTTGAGCATGAAGAGACAAATTTACAACAACCCTTGGTAAAAATTCATGATAAGTTCTCTTTATCTCCTTGGTAAAAATATATTGTATTTTATTTGAAAAATCATAAATGTCCATCTGATTTCAGTCAAACAAAAGCTATATCTCTTAAACTACAAGCAATTAAGTATTGTGTAATGAATGAAAATATTTATTGGAAAGACCCTTTGGGAATTTTTATTAATTGTATTCTTGAAGATGAAACTGTAGGAATTATAGACAAATTTCACAAAGGAATATGTGGAGGACACCATGCTTCATGAGCCACAACATATAAAATATTGAGAGGTGACTATTACTGGCCAAAATGTTTTTTTGAGGTAAATTCAAAGGTTAGATCTTGGAGGGAATGTCAAATTTTTGCAGGTAAACAAAAACTTCCATTATTACCATTGGTTCCATAAAATCTAAAGCTCCTTTCTATCAATGAGGTTTAGACTTTATAGGTGAAATTCACCCTGCTTCTAGTGCACAACACAATTGGATTTTAACTACAACTTATTACTTTTCAAAATGGGTGGAAGCAATTACCACTATATTTTCTACTGATGCAGTTGTAATCAAATTCCTTGAAGAAAATATTCTAGCTAGGTTTGAATGCCTTATAAAAATCATAATTATAATTCTGAAGCATTTAATTCGATAACAATGATAGATTTTTGTCAAAAATACAATATCATTCTTGGTCATTCAACTGCTTATTATCCTAAGGGTAATGTATTAGACGAATCATCAAATAAGAGTCTAATGAGGGTTATAAAGAAAAATTGTACTAAAAAAAAAGAAATCTTGGTACTCTCATTTGAAATTTTCACTCCGAGCCAGATAAATTAACATTAAAAGGTCTATAGCTATGTCTCGTTTTTCAATTGATTTATGGAATTGATGTGTTCTCCCCATTAACCTTGATTTGCATGTGTTGGAATTGATGTAGGATACTGAGGAGGAACCTAATGACCTTACCAGAAGAATGAACTAGCTAATTGAAGTACAACAAACCATGGAGCAAGTTGATCAAAAATTTCAGGAATATCAAGACAAGATGAAATTTATATTTGATAGAAAAGAAAAACAAAGGAATTTATCCCTGGTGATCTAGTATTAAAATGGGATAGTAAGAAAGAAGAACCTGGAAAACATGGAAATTTTAATCATTTGTGGTTGGGACCTTACAAGGTTGCTACAGTGGAGGGAAACAATTCATTTTCCCTTCGGAACTTGGAAGGAAATCCACTAGAATTGCCTGTGAATGGGTAGTTGTTGAAAAAATTTATTCAGTTTTGAAATTTTCATTTTTCCACTCATTGTATATGGTCATTTTTTTTTCTTTTAATATTTATTTTATTTTATTAAAATTTCCAAAAGAATTAGGATTGAAATAAATCTAGATTTATAAAAAAATTAAAAACAAAAATATTGTTTCCTAGATACTCTGTTCATCTTTGTTAGAAAACCACTTTATTTAATAAGTCTCCTTTGAAAAAAAAATATCTTGTCTTCTCGAAATTTTAGAATCTTGATAGAACAAACTATCGTAAACTACTGATTAATATTTTAACATATATTCTTTTAAAACAATAAAGTAGAATACTTAAATACATTCACCAAAGTTGAAAATGTATGTTTTGGGTAATTTTCTTCTAGGTAGAGGCTTTAGAGTCAAAATTTTAATTTGTTGTCTTACTCAAGGTATACTACTAACTAAGAGTTTTTGGAAAGAATAAAGCTATATCTGAGGGAATGAAAAAAACTATGTGTATACTTTATAACTCATACACATCTAACTCATTCTTGATTAACATACATCATCCCTTAAATGTAAAAATCATATTGATTGCTCCCATCTCTAAAAAAATATCAAAGTTAATTGAAAGATATGGTGAAAGGAAATTCAAGTGGGAAATGCATGTATCTTCATCAGGGCTATGGATGCTCCCTGGCAGTGAAGAAAGTCCTGCGATGTTGGGGTGACTACACCATAGGCTATGGACATTTTTTGGCAGTGTAGAAACACCATAAGGATGAGGAATATTGTTAATGATTATCTTTATGATAATACTCAATTAAATTAGTTTCTTGAGAAATGGCTCTATTCTGATTTAAATACTCTTTAAAATATGAAACACTAGTTAGAAATTTGAGTCCTTAGCCAAACTTTAGATTTATATTACCCTAAATAATTCCAGAGTAAAGTTCAATGAGTGAAATCCTTTTTATCTTTTCTAGTCATATTCTATATAAAACATGTTGAATTCTGAAATTAGTAGTCATTCAATTTCTTCAATCATAGATTATTCTTACAAGTGAGAAGGAAAGTTTTTACTCTAATTTCATGGAGACAAGACCATTCACTAGGATTATCTCATCGGTTTCCTTCAGAATAATGACTCCATAACCAAATAAATGCACATGTTCTATTGTTCTTATATGCCTTGCAGGGAGACACAATCCCTAGATTGAGCTAGATGTTGTAACATGGTCTTGGAATTTTTCATGACTTATAACTTGGGTTTGTCAA
>SNQJ01S0114135.1:10844-28268 GCA_010110895.2 Picea sitchensis | reverse complement strand
TTGTGTCTCTTGTGGATGTGTATTTCTCAGTGATCTTGTTCTTATTATGCTCTTATCTTATGAAATGCAAAGAACTATAATAATGGCATAAACATTAACACAAATGCTGGACAAATGAAAAGACTAGTCAATGCTAGTAAGAACCTTGTACTTTTGATGACTAAACCCAAAGAAAATGATGAAGAACAAGTTCTCAAAGGATGTGATACAAAGTTACAATATGATTTGTATGAGGTTGATAACGAAAATGTTGAGATGTTTTAGGAACCAAGGGGATTTCCTCCTAAAAGGGGTATCCAACATGAGATTCCATTTTAGCAAGGAGGTCCTCTTCCAAACATTGACATGTGCAGGATGTCAGTCATGAAGAATGTTGAAATCAGAAAACAATACCAAGAGTTGCTTGACAAAGGGGTCATCAAACCAAGCACTTTTCCATGCAGGTCACCAATTGGTTTGATGCCAAAGAAATATTGTATATGGCATATGTGGGTAGATTTCAGAGCCTTGAACAAGACTACAGATATGATTGTTGAAGGAGACATATGGAAGAAAGCTTTGAGATCAAAGCAAGATCCATTACATGCCTTGACAAGTTATGTTTTTCACTTGGTGAGAACGTATAAGAAATAATTTTATGACAAAGTTGTTGATATGCTTATTAGGCCTATTGTTAGTGCTTTAGTTATTTTCAAGCATAATCTTATCATGCATGAGATCTATTGGGAACAATATGTTATAGATATTGATTTCAAATATTTTTATGCAACTTTGTGTCATGCTAACCAAGTTGAGGAGTTGGATTCCTATGTGCATGGTAAACTTTTGTATCTTGGCAAGCTATGTTTTTCACAGGGTAAAAGAGTCAACAAGATAAGGGAAGCACATTCTTCTCTTGTTGCTGGCCATTTTGGTATGGGCAAGACAGTGGCTAGATTGCAAAGCAAGCATCCTAAGTTTTGGGATGAGCATCTACATTACTTTCAGCATGCTTATTCATTGAACCAGTTCAATTTGTGCAGCAAACTCTTCAAGAACAATTGAGAGGGAGCCAAGCCAAGTACACAGCAAGGCATGACAAGTTTTGTATTGATCTCAAAAGACCCATTCCAAGCAAGGATGGATGGATTGAGATTGTAAGGGTGAGGGAATTGTACCCTCATCTTCAGATTGACTAAAAGTAGTCTTTTGGAGGTCCAAAAGCTTCCCAATGGGGAGGTGTGATCCAAGGGATCAAATTTTGCTCAAAAATCAAAGTGCTCGGAATCGCTTAAAATTAGACATGTATGTAGGCCTCATCATTACAAACCCAACACAACTTGAATGGGATCAAACATACGTCATATGAGAAAGATATCGTGTTCTGTTCATTTTGCCAAACATGTAATTTTTTTGTTGACTGTATAGTTCGTACAGTGCTAATGTGGTAGATGATCTTACAGACCATACATCCATACAATGACATGGTAGGTGAGCTGGAATGATGACTCAGCAGGTGTTGGCAGAAGTGGGTGAATCACATCTCGACACATGTCATCTTGGTGGGCGAATGTAATGGTGCCATGTGGCCCAGTCGTGGGCTACCACGTGGTACCCCTCCATTGGTTGGTAGTGGCAAAAGTTTGTGAATCCACAAGAGTCAAACTAGTGACCTTCGGGTAAGGGGGGAGTGACTTGGTAGGGCCAGGCTACCATCCCACCCATGGTTTTCCTTATTATGTATGGGCTAATTTTATTATTTGAATTGTATTCAATGTAAAGTCCGCGGAATAAAGGGTTGGAGCCTAGCCCCAGCCCCCAGCATTTTAAATATACCATATGCACATACCATTAAAACTCTGGATATTTTAGTTGGCACACAGGGTTTTCATTGTCACAGCCCCCGACGCTTACACATAGAATCGCTCCACTGGACCAAATCTTCAACCTTTTGGCATGTGGGAGTTTTATGGGTACAACCCTCGGATATATACACACCATAGCATATACCCCTTTGCTATATTTTTTGGCATGGTATTTGTTTAATGGAGTTAAGCTTCCAGCGTGTGGTTGGTTAACGTTTGGGTTTTGATTTAGCCTCATAGGTACGGGTGTTGAGCCATGTGGCCACCCCACGAGACCATTGGTGGATTATGGGGCATGGTTAAGCCACGAAGCCCGATTTAGGCACTGGGACGTAGCCACATGTGACCAACACCTCTGCCCAAGGGGGTGTTGATCTCATTAATTGTTCAAAAAATTTCCCCGTTTTGTGGGATGCGCATATGTGTCGGGTTTTAGGCCCAGTAACGTTTCGGGAGCTAGGTTGGTCATTCACAGGTGTGTTTTGGCGAGCAAGTACAACAAGCTTGAAGAAAAAAACTTCCAGGAGGTATAACTTCTTCATTTTTTGGCCAAAACAGGTGCCGAAAAATCTCAGCTAGGGGTTTTTGGACGTTCTGAAGCCATTGGAGCCATCCATTTTGTATTTTGATCACTTTAAGAGCACTTTTTAAGCATAATGAAAATGATCCAAGGGAAGCTGGACTAGGATATGTAGCCCAAGAGAGGGGTGAACTCCTTTATCATTTGTTGTGTTATGTGTTCATTGTTGATGGTTTTTATCTATCTGATATGTTGCTCATGATTAAGTAAAACTCACTAAATTTATGTGTTAGTAACTTGATCCAATTACCCAAACATATGTCATTTTACACTTGTAATTTAAAGAGATAAAGTCTTCTTCATTTTTAATATATATTGGAAACATATTCATTCCATTTTCAAATCAATAACCAAATTAGAATTAAACCTCGGGATCAACACAATACGACATTTATTTTTCCTTGGGGTACTTTCGCATACCGGAAAATGCCTTTCGACCTCAAAAATGTCGGAGCAACCTTCCAACGTGCTATGACCTTCGCTTTCCATGATCTTAAGCATTTAGTCAAAGCTTATCTTGACGATCTCACTCTCGCAAGAGAGTGGATCACTCTAAGCACCTTCGACTAGTTTTTGAAAGATGTCGTCATTATAAAATCTGATTGAACCCTCATAAGTGCATATTTTGTGTTAGGTCTAGACATCTTTTGGAATTTTTAGTCTCTGATACCGGGATCATGGTAGATCCATTAAAGGTTGATTAAATACTTTGGTTTCCTCCCCCAAGCACTATTCAAAAACTTCAAGGTTTACAGGGGAAAGCTAACTTTTTACGTCGGTTTATAGTAAAATATGCCAATATTACTAAGGGTTTCATGTGTCTTTTGAAGAAGGACACCCCTTTTATCTGGGATGAGCGAGCCTAGAAGTCCTTCGATGCTTTGAAGAAATCCTTGGTATCGATGCCTCTGCTAAAGTCTCCTGACTACGGTAGGGATTAATTGCTATATGTCGCCACGTCCGAAGAGACGATTGGTATGGTTTTGGTTCAGGAGGATGATGAGCTCCATGAGCACATCATCTACTATCTTAGTCGAAACTTAGTCGGTTCTTAGCTCAATTATTCTCACGTTGAAAAGCTAGTTTTGGTTGCCATTCATGCAGTCCAACGTTTGTGTCATTATATATTTCTTTGCAAGACTACTGTGGTTGTCTATGTCAATCCATTTCAATACGTCCTTACCAAGCATATCATAGGGAGAAAATATAATAAATGGATTGTCATTTTACAAGAATTTGATCTCGATTTCACTTCTGCGAAATCCAAGAAATCACTAGTCTTTACGGAGTTAATATCCGACTTCCCACGATTATATGAGGATGTTATCCATGTTGATTCATTTATGGATGAACACATTTTCCTTGTCTCATCGTCTGACCCCTGGTATGGAGACATTGTTCTTAATCTTCAAACTTTGAAGTTTCCTCATCATCTCTCGCGAGATGACCAACGATTTGCACGATACCAAGCTATGCATTACATTATCGTCGGAGACACTTTGTATCGTCGAGGATTAGACAATATCCTGCGTCGTTGTTTAACTCACGAAGAAGCCGAGTCACTTCTAAACAATTGCCACAGTGGGGCTTATGGTGTTCATCTATCTGGGCTTGCGACAACCGAGAAAATTTTAAGAGATGGTTATTTCTAGCCATCTATCTTTAAAGATTGTGTTGAAGCAATTAAGAAGTGTCACCCCTTCCAGGTGTTCACTCAGAAAATGCGCTCGCATCCAGCCCACCTTCAACTAGTCATTATCATCGGTCCCTTCACTAAGTGGGGGGTGGACTTCATGGATTGCAACCCAACTTCACCTGGGGGGAATCGACACATTATCATGGCCATAGACTAATTTACTAAGTGGGTCGAATCCATGCATACAGTTAAATACAAAGGGAATATTGTCGCCTTCTTCGTACTCAATCAAACTATATCCTGGTTAGATATCCCGAGTGAGATTGTCATTGATCATGGCAATCACTTTCAGAACGAAATGACGAAAGAGATAGCATCCAAGATGGGGTTTAAGCATGGTCAGTCTTCCCCTTACTACCCCTAGGAAAATGGACATGTAGAGGTCATCGACAAGTCTCTCAAGACCATTTTGCATAAAACTGTCACCCAGAGTAAATGTGACTGGCATATTATGCTATATCCCGCACTCTGGGCATACCGAACCTCGATCAAGACTACCACCGGATTTTCTTCTTTCTAGTTAGTACACAATGTGGAGTCGATATTACCTATTGAATGTGAAATCCATTCTCTTAGATTGGAAGTCATGCTCCTTCCTAACACTTATGATCTCGAGAGATGCCTTGTACACCTAGAGAGTCTTGATGAGCAGCATCAGGACGCTTCTATAGCTATCGAGGCGAATAAAATACGTGTCAAGGTCCAGTATGATAAGTTTGTCTATCCTCGGTTGTATGTTGAGGGTGACTTGGTCCTTTTATATGATCAAGCCAAAGAACAGCTTGGGGAAGGAAAGTTCAAACCCATGTGGCACGGTCCCTATATCGTGTGACGTGTCTTAGAAAAAGAGCCTATGAGTTAGAATATTATGAAGGGAACATGTTGACCGAGCCCAGGAATGGGTTGTACTTGAAAAGATATTATGCTTGAGACCCAATCTTGGGCGTAACTCTTTGTATACTAATGTAATTTAGTGTATGTATGTTTTCCCTTTATTTTTCATCTTCAGCTTGCTTATCAAGTTTTCCCTTTGTTGGAAAATATCAACGGAGTCTTCAGTCTACTTAGGATTCACAGATAGATCCATTCGTCATACATGGAACTTGGCTTCCACCGCTTGGGTGGTTTACTCACCCGGGGGTCTACTAGTGTCTTCGGGTAGCGTATACCTAGGTCCATCCACAAATAATGTGGCCGAATATAACGTTGTTATAAAAAATTTGCGTGATGCCATTTCACATGGTATTATCTCTTTGGAGGTTCACCTGGATTCCGAGTTAGTAGTATGTCAATTGAACGGAAGTTACCATGTGCGCGATCCTACTTTACTCCAACGATTCCTACGGGTACGTCTTTTAGAACGACAGTTTGATTTTTTTACTTATAATCACATACCTAGGAGTTCTAATTATGTATCCTATGCTTATGCTAATTTTGTTTTAGATTGGCATTTGTCACACAACTAAAGAGAAGAAAATTGTCTCATCAATGTACACATTGTAATATAAGTAAAGCTAAAGAACCCTGATTTATATATATATATATATAAATATGATGTTTATAGTACAAAATTGGGGCCAACACCCTCAATACACATATACAGCCAATAATACAAGATCCACAACATCTACACATGTGGCGTCAGATGTGTGCCATGATAAATAAATACGGTGTTTGTGAGACGTCGAAAGAGTCGCACCCAAGCTCTGGGCACACCAACCACTTGCCACTGCATGGCCTCCAGTAGATCCTCTACCTGAAACATCAGAATCCTATGTGTCAAACGAGGCAAGTTTCCGTACATGTTTTGAAGGATTTTCTCCGCTTCTCCTCCCATGACCTCATCTCCCCGGTGCCTTCGAGAAGCCCATCTGGCCATCACAGACCTACATCTGCATCACACAAGTGTCTAGTTAGTACTTAAGCATCATCCAAAAATATATTTTTTTTACTATACAAAAATATAAAAAAATGAAAAATTCAAAAACTTTGACATACTTATGTCCCCATAGGCGGTCCCTAGTGGCAGTAGCATGTCAGAGTACCCTCTGAAGTCAATCCCTGCATAGGGGTAGTCATCCAAATCAATGACCTGTCACCTCCACCAGTAAAAGAAATCATCATTGTAGGGTGTGGGCACCCAACTTCCCCCTTCCTTCTCATTACCTCGGTCCACTATGCCATGGATGGATCGTGAGGTATTCTCAGAATGATCTCGACTCTAGGTCCCAAACCTGGAACCCACTCGAAGAAAAAGATACACAAGATAGAGGCAATCCTAAAGTTCCTCTTGTCACCCTGTTTGCACTCTGTCAATTGGATCTTCATATTAGCCAGTAGTGAGGTACACCAATCATACACTGTGGGTCTTAGGCACTCTACCGAATAGAACATTAGAGGCCTCAATGCCTGGTGCAAAAAAGTTGACCCTGTGATCCTGGTCAAAATGAGGACAAAAATCTTGAGGCTGAGATTTTTTATCGCTCGGATGGGGAGTTGACTCCCGACCTTCTCGGTCCCCGCCACACAGTGAGTGTCTATGTACTCTTCTATATTCATACCACTCCCAGCTCCCCAGGATTTAATTTTTACCACCTCACCCCGACATGATAACCCAGTCAAGAAATATATGTCCTCGACTTCAATCCTCAATGGTTGCCCATCAAGATTGAAGCTCTCACTTTTAGGATCCCATTAATCCACGAGCAAATTTAGCAACCTCACCTGGGCCCTCATCCCTTTGAGTGCCCAAAATTTGTACAACCCGCATATTTTTAAGGCCATTTAGGCCCCCAGATCTCTTTCCATAATAGCATCTATCTCCTTGTGTTCCCTTTCCCTCCATTATAGCACCATCCTTCCAGAGAAACATCAATTTTTGACTTAGCATCCATCAAAAACCTTGTTTATGGAATTATACGGGGGTTGTAGCATTCAAAGTCGCATATAGGGATGAGTACACACAGCCTGTATTTTACACAGTCGCATATAACCTCACGTATACACGACTCGATGAGTGGTAGCCTACATACACCGAAATAATCAATTTGCGCCCTAATTAACTCAAAATTTTGAAACCTAAATTAAAAATTTAATCCACTAGAAAGGAAGAGGAGGGGAAGAGGAATTACCTAGTCCAGACAGTCTCTGATTCCATCACTTGATGCTCCCGCAATCACCAGTTGAAAATTGGAGGTAATTTGGTCCAATTTTAACTTTTTGGGTAAAAAGACAAAATGACTTAGTAAAATTTGGTTTTTGTTACTATTTATAGCAGTTTTTACCCCCTTTCTATAGTTTTGAATCATATTTTCTCCTAATTGACTAATACAGCAATGGATTGAGTTGGTTTTTGTAGTTTTCGCTAGGGATTCTTGTTGTTTTTAGCATTATGTTGATCGTTCGTAACTACGGGAATGTATTTTCGCTACCCATCATATAGGATAGGTATCCATTCCATCATGCACTCTTGCATTGTCCTATAACTGTCACTCATATGCCTTAGGTACGAAACCATTTGTTGTGACACAGAACCCTCCATATGGTATAAGACATGTGATTATCAAGTGGTAGAGACTTACCAAACATGGGTACCCTAGTTAGATCTTTTGCTCCATTTGGTGCTCATGCCGAGATTTTTTCCGTAGGATCGGGAGTTCCTTCTATCTAATACATGAATTTATTTTGAGCCTCATTTCTTACTCATAAACATGTTGACCTATACCTAGAGGACTCCCAACCGAGTTTGATTTAAGATATTTTCCGACTCGTTTTAAAACAACAAAAATATTGTCGATTGAACTTGTCTCTTTCACACTCATAAATTGGATTTGAAAGGACGTTTATTTGGTACAAGTTTATCCCTTTTTCAAACCAAGTAGACTGTGATTATGAAAAATGACATTTTTTGGTGTTAATATGTGATTGCATATCATGCCCTTGCTTACAATATTGAGCCTATAGTTGGTTTTCACTTTGTGTTATAAACTGTTTGCCTCAACAATTTTGCATCCTCAACCAAGCAGAGCCTCATTTATATCCTTCACAATTTGACACCCTATACCCAGGAGGGAACATTCCCCCGAGTGTCCATCTCCCACATGCACCTCCTTGCATTGAGAATAGGTATGTTCCACTGCTGGAACTAGTTTTGCTTACTTACGACACTTGTTTCCTCCTATGTATCATAGCATTCATTTGACTATGAAAAAATGAAAAAAAAATGGGCGAGAGGGGAGTATTATCTTATATTGGCAGCAGTCGTGTCGCTTTTGAACAGAGCACAAAGTTATNATAATACAAGATCCACAACATCTACACATGTGGCGTCAGATGTGTGCCATGATAATAAATATGGTGTTTGTGAGACGTCGAAAGAGTCGCACCCAAGCTCTGGGCACACCAACCACTTGCCACTGCATGGGCTCCAGCAGATCCTCTACCTGAAACATCAGAATCCTATGTGTCAAACGAGGCAAGTTTCCCTACATGTTTTGAAGGATTTTCTCTGCTTCTCCTCCCATGACCTCATCTCCCTGGTGCCTTCGAGAAGCCCATCCAGCCATCGCAGACCTACATCTACATCACACAAGTGTCTAGTTAGTACTTAAGCATCATCCAAAAATATTTTTTTTTTACTATACAAAAATATAAAAAAATGAAAAATTCAAAAACTTCAACATACTTATGTCCCCATAGGCGGTCCCTAGTGGCAGTGGCATGTCAGAGTACCCTCTGAAGTTGATCCCTGCATAGGGGTAGTCATCCAAATCAATGACCTTTCACCTCCACCAGTAAAATAAATCATCATTGTAGGGTGTGGGCACCCAACCTCCCCCTTCCTTCTCATTACCTCGGTCCACTATTCCATGGCTGGATCGCGAGGTATTCTCAGAATGATCTCAACTCTAGGTCCCAAACCTGGAACCCACTTGAAGAAAAAGATACACAAGATAGAGGCAATCCTAAAGTTCCTCTTGTCACCCTGTTTGCACTCTGTCAATTGGATCTTCATATTAGCCAGTAGTGAGGTACACCAATCATACACTGTGGGTCTTAGGCACTCTACAAAATAGAACATTAGAGGCCTCAATGCCTGGTGCAATGAATTCAACCCTATGATCCTGGTCAAAATGAGGACAACAATCTTGAGGCTGAGATTTTTTATCGCTCGGATGGGGAGTTGACTCCCGACCTTCTCAGTCCCTGCTACACAGTGAGTGTCTATGTACTCTTCTATATTCATACCACTCCCAGCTCCCCAGGATTTAATTTTTACCACCTCACCCCGACATGATAACCTAGTCAAGAAATATATATCCTCGACTTCAATCCTCAATGGTTGCCCATCAAGATTGAAGCTCTAGCTTTTAGGATCCCAGTAATCCACGAGCAACTTTAGCAACCTAACCTAGGCCCTCATCCCTTTGAGTGCCCAAAATTTGTACAACCCGCATATTTTTAAGGCCATTTAGGCCCCCAGATCTCTTTCCATAATAGAATATATCTCCTTGTGTTCCCTTTCCCTCCATTATAGCACCATCCTTCCAGAGAAACATCAATTTTTGACTTAGCATCCATCAAAAACCTTGTTTACGTACTTATACGGGGGTTGTAGCATTCACAGTCACATATAGGGATGAGTACACACAGTCTGTATTTTACACAGTCGCGTATAACCTCACGTATACATGACTCGATGAGTGGTAGCCTGCATACACCGAAATAATCAATTTGCACCCTAATTAACTCAAAATTTTGAAACCTAAATTAAAAATTTAATCCACTAGAAAGGAAGAGGAGGGGAAGAGGAATTACCTAGTCCAGACGGTCTCTGATTCCATCACTTGATGCTCCCGCAATCACCAGTTGAAAATTGGAGGTAATTTGGTCCAATTTTAACTTTTTGGGTAAAGAGACAAAATGACTTAGTAAAATTTGGTTTTTGTTACTATTTATAGCAGTTTTTACCCCCTTTCTATAGTTTTGAATCATATTTTCTCCTAATTGACTAATACATCAATGGATTGAGTTGGTTTTTGTAGTTTTCGCTAGGCATTCTTGTTGTTTTTAGCATTATGTTGATCGTTCGTAACTACGGGCATGCATTTTTGCTACCCATCATATAGGATAGGTATCCATTCCATCATGCACTCTTGCATTGTCCTATAACTATCACTCATATGCCTTAGGTATGAATCCATTTGTTGTGACACAGAACCCTCCATCTGGTATAAGACATGTCATTATCAAGTGGTAGAGACTTACCAAACATGGGTACCCTAGTTAGATCTTTTGCTCCATTTGGTGCTCATGCCGAGATTTTTTCCGTAGGACCGCGAGTTCCTTCTATCTAATACATGAATTTATTTTGAGCCTCATTTCTTACTCATAAACATGTTGACCTATACCTAGAGGACTCCCAACCGAGTTTGATTTAAGATATTTTCCGACTTGTTTTAAAACAACAAAAATATTGTCGACTGAACTTGTCTCTTTCACACTCGTAAATTGGATTTGAAAGGACGTCTATTTGGTACAAGTTTATCCCTTTTTCAAACCAAGTAGACTGTGATTATGAAAAATGACATTTTTTGGTGTTAATATGTGATTGCATATCATGCCCTTGCTTGCAATATTGAGCCTATAGTTGGTTCTCACTTTGTGTTATAAACTGTTTGCCTCAACAATTTTGCATCCTCAACCAAGCAGAGCCTCATTTATATCCTTCACAATTTGACACCCTATACCCAGGAGGGAACATTCCCCCAAGTGTCCATCTCCCACATGCACCTCCTTGCATTGAGAATAGGTATGTTCCACTGCTGGAACTAGTTTTTCTTACTTACGACACTTGTTTCCTCCTATGTATCATAGCATTCATTTGACTATGAAAAAATGAAAAAAAAATGGGCGAGAGGGGAGTATTATCTTATATTGGCAGCAGTCATGTTGCTTTTGAACAGAGCACAAAGTTATTGAGTCCATTTGTCATCATAATTTTGGGTTTAGGATGGACTTAGGAAGTTGAGCTCATTACAGAGAGTTTTCTCCACAGAATGGTTACTCTTCCAGTCCCTATGGAGAACTTGAATGATGCCTTATGCATCTCATGGTTTCATCATTGAGTCTATGTTGTCGGAGTCTTTCATATGTCCCATGCTCTTGTTCAAAGGATGTCTATCAACATGTGTCGGCCATTCCTCAGAACTATTGACTTTGCATGTCGACCATACCATCAGTTTGTCTCAGAATCACATGATGTTGTAGTCCTATCATGCACCATGGTCCTACTTTCCTCATTGGTAGGTAACCTTGAACCCAACAATCGACATTTCATCATTGGTCGTTGACTAGGTGGTTTCCCTTATGTTCGATGGCAAGACATCTATTCACACATTGGTATTCGTGTAGTGTATTGGATTCCATTATCCTTATTGGTGGTTTCCTCGCCTTTGTCAGCAGTTTTCCTCATTGGTTGTTATTCATAGGGTCTTTTCGTGTACCACTTGTGCTTGGCACACATGAAAGACGCACAGGATCATTGGTTCATGAACATGTTCTTCGTCTGATTTCCTCGAAATCATGAAGCTCATTCTTTGTACCTCATGTTGAATGATGAGAGATGCCTTAATTCTCCCCTTTCAGTGGGTCTCTTTCCATCGACTTCAGCTCATCTATTCTAGAAACGAGACCTAGAGTCCTATGAGTACCTTGAGGCTTGCAGACATTAGTGGCAGGTTATCTCACCATAGATGGTTGGGAATACATCAATGTATCCTGATCGATGGATTCTTAGGGTGTTTGACCCCGACTCCTTTATTAACACTTGTAAGAATGTACTCAGTGCCTTGATACCTACTTTCATCATCGGTAGGTTGTCTCGCGTTTGTTAACAGTATACCTCAATGACCAGTAATCAAACGATGTCTCATTGTGTTCGACCTCAACTCCTTGATTCACATGATGTAGACTTGCACATTTGGCGGATTGTGTAGAAGACTTGAAGACATCAGTATGTGGTCACAGCTTTCCTGAGTTGTTGTTTCCTTTTCATTGGACCAGTACCTATATGAATTCAGTGATCATGGGAGATCACATTGTACTCCATTGTATACATATATCTTCATATTGATTTTGAGATTGGGTCTACTGGGTCTTGTTCGTGACTATGAAATTCTTTGGCATGTAACCGTATTTGTATTTGCCTATTCATGGCCACAAAAAATTGTTTGGTATATTTTCACATGGATCTATAGTGTAATTCAAATTGGCAGCCATGTATGCAAAGTCAGTGCAGATTGTAATGAGCAACTAGTTCCCCATCACTCCACTTCTGCATTTTTATAATGTATTTTGTCCATTGCAAATACTCCTCTGACCTCACACATTAGGGGGAATCTGTTATAGCAAGATTTTCCTCACCCCATGCAATCTTACACAGAGGGCCTTTTTCTATTTCCCTATGCAAAATTTTCATCCCTTTTTTGCAAATCCCAGAGCTAAAAATACATTTTTTCCACATATAGACACATTTCCTACTATACAACATGCGTATATGCAGGTTGCACCACTAAAACCCATGTACATCGGGAAATGTTCCCATAAATGAAAAATGGTGTCGGGTTTCCATGTCACAACAGGAGATCAATGATCCTTGGCCTTCCATATACTGGAAACATTCTGACTCGACCCTTCATTTCCATTTGAAGGCTATAAATGGGTCAATTTCGAGATATGGAAAATAGGAGAAAGAATTCAACTTTGAGAGTAAATTTGCTCTGGAGGAATTATTCACTTCACATTGAGTCTACATATCTTTGTCCTTTAAGTCTGAACACAATGTTCATCCCCCAAGCTCTTCCCTTATTGATTGAGAACTTCATTGTCTCTCTTCTATGAGCTTGCCTTTGGTGGAGGATTGAAGTGTTGGAGGCTCATCTGGAAGGAACTTAGCTTCTCGGTTCCAAACCATGCCGACACGGAAGTCTGTAACTTATTCATTTATGTTGATCGTATATTAATAGAAATACTCTTTTCCTATCAAATTGATATCTTGCAAATATTTGAATTATTATTCCATGGGCGTATTTGTTATGTATGATAATGGATTATGCTATTGAATGTGCTAACATCATATATTATCACCATATGATTGTTTTTTGGTTGTTGAGGACTAGTTGCAGGTGTGTTGCTTTGGGTCGAGTGCTCAATGGTGGACTTCATCGAACGTCTGGACAAGGTAGGCCTTTTATCTTGTCTTGCTAGCATATTTTTTTATATAGCTTACTTGGGAATAGAGTTGATTTTTGCAGTCATTTCCATTTGTTGTGGTTTTCCCCTAGCCATAGAGATATTTTCCTCGTAACATAATGTGATACTTTTGAGTAATTTCCTATACCAACTTAGATGTAAACTAAGTTCCTTGTTCAGTAATAATTTATGTAGGTACCCCAAAACGAGTAATAATATCTTCAAGTAGGAAATCGAATAGTAATTTTTATGTTGCCCTGAATAAATCCTTTTCTTCCATCCATTTCATAACAAAATCAATGAAAAATAGAATGTAATACTTACCTTTTGATGCGGGGTTGATCAGTCCTACAAAATCCAAGGCCCAGTTTTCAAAGATTCCTTTAAGAACTTGTGGCTAAAGTGGCATATCATTTTCTAGAACTACACAACCCATCCTTTGGCGACTATCACATATTCGGACATGCTTCTTGACATATCGAAAGAGAGTAGGCCAATAGTATCTCAATGGAGAAACTTGTAAGCTTTCCTTTTATCTATGAAGTGCCCCCTGCAAGGTTCATCATGACATGATTTTAGGATGTTGAACATCTCATCCTCTCTCACACACCTACAAATAATCATTTTGGGACCAATGTAAAAGAGATCTTCCCTAATCCAGGAGTCTAGAGCAATCACTTTAACAACCCTTTTCTTTTTCTTGGGAAAAAAGTGAGGTGTCAACTTTTATGTAGTAAGATAGTTAGTTATGTCTGTGAACCATGGTGAGTTAGTAGATATAGCAAATAGATTTTCATCTGGAAAACTTTCATCAATAAGAATATTCTCACCTTTGTTGTCAAGCCTAAAGAGGAAGTTTGTTACCTTATTTTCCTTACTTGGTTTATCCACGATGGTGATGTTGAATTCCTACAACAGCAGTAGCCACTTGGTGATCCGACCATTTGTAATGGGTTTTTTCATCAAGTACCTAATGGTAGAGTGGTCAGTATGAATAAAGACTTCATATTCTATGATGTAATTCCTAACTTTATTAATTGCATAAACCACTACAAGGAATTATTTTTCAGTCACGGTGTAATTTAATTTAGTTAGTGTTAAGTCATTGCTTATGAAATAAATAGCATAAGATAAGAGATTTTCCTTTTGACCCAATACGACTCCTATAGATGAATATAATGCATTGGCCGAGATGTGGAACGGGAGGGTCCAATTTGTTCCTCTCAACACTAGGGCTGAGGAAATATTTTCCTTGAGTACTTCAAAGTCATGTTGACATTCGTCATTCCAATAAAATTTAGTATCTTTTGCAAGCAATTTGAACAAGGGAAAGGATATCTTTGCAAAAATTTCTACAAATCGTCGATAGTAGCCTACATGGCCTAAGAATATTCAGACTCCCTTCTGAGTGATTGGAGGTGCCATATTGATAATTACTTCTATCTTGGGTAGATCTACCTTTATCCCTATAGTAGACACATGGTGACCTAATACAATTCCTCCAATCATTATCATAAAACATTTCTCATTTCTTAATGCAATAATTGTCTCTCTACATCTTTTTAAAACTTTTTCCGAATTCATCAGAGCTTCATCGAAAGAATCGCTTGTCATTGTGAGATGATGAATTCCCCCCAAAATATTGCAGGAGATCTAGATTAGTAATGTGATGATTAATCAGATTCTTGTCAGTATTTTCCTTAAAACTCATGGCTTGTGCAATAGTCAAAATAGATTGAACAAATTCATCATTGTTGTCTTCCTCAAGCCATTGTGTACATTCAAGTTCAGTTTTTTGTCTAGCAAGGGGTATAGGGTAATTTGTTTGATCTTGGTGTCATTTGTAATTGTCATATTCCTAGACCTACAACCGATGAAAGCATCAGTTGTGGCTATCCATGTTCTCTCGATAATTAAGGGGTTTCCACCCAGATTATATTTAGGTTACATGACATATAAATATTTTAGATACTCACATGAGTCCAGCGAGACAATCACATCCTCTAAAATACCCTCTGGCTTAAGTTTGGATCGATCAACCAATTGAAACACGATGGGTGGAGGGTGGATATTATGAAGTACCAAATGAATCAAGGTTTCTAATGTCATCATGTTTGTGGTTGCACCCAAGTCAATTAGGGTATAGTCAATGGGAATCTTATTGATAAGAACTATGACTACATGATTCCTAGGTTCCACGTACTTTTCTGTAGCGACTTCAGTGGATATGATAATTTCCAATTTTCATACAACTTGGATGGTTAGGGGGTCCTTTTTTATATACCTATCTTTTAATGCACACGTTGGGTATGTCTTTTATTGCTTGCAACAGAGCTATTTTGAAACAAATATGTTTTAGTTCTGACAACAAATTGTACTCATAAGGCATGATTTATTTTTCCATTCCCAACCTCTCTAGAAAAGGATATTGATTGGGCTATAATAATTATTCCTTATGAGAACCGGGCTGTGGGGATGTTAGATCTTGAGACTGAATCTGAGATTGAATTTGTGATTGAAGTGGTGACTAAAATTTATCAATTTCATACTGGATAGGAGCTTCCTCCTCTTTGTTTTCTTGAACAATTAGTGAGCATTTTGGATTAAGAACCTTCCCATTCCTTAGGTGAATTTCCTATAAGGATACGTGCATGATAGAATACATGGGAAAGGTTTGCAGATCAGTTCCATAAATGTCCTGAAATGGATTATTATTGTTAGGATTCGAGATAGGTTGGGCATGAATTTGGGTTGATCGTGGAGGATTTTGAGGAGCAGGTAGTGACAGTTGTTGCAGCTGATTGATTTTTTGTTGATAATCTTATGGGGGGTATGTTGTATATGTAGGTGGTGTAGGATAAGGAAAAGTAATCATGTCATCATATGATGGACCATTCCAAAACTGATTCCAAATATGTTGTGGAATGGGTTGAGGTGGCCAAGGTTTCCATCGCATAGGAGTTTTCCACATCTAATTATGAGAATAATGAAATTGAGATGCAGATTTTTTATCCATACCAGAAGGCCTAGGTTGCCATGGTTTTTGTGGTGTCATCATATAATGTGAACTTGAGGCCCCTTTCTCCCCTCAATATATTTGCTTAATTCCAATTAAGTAAGAGAAGTCATTGGCGATGTGGGATTCTTCACAAATACCAAATATTTCAACGTTGTCCAGGGGACTGTTACATAGTATTTCCCCTACGGATAATTGAAATATCCCTTGGATTATAGACCCCTAATACTAATATAGAAAAATATAGATGGGCACTAACATCCCTTTGAATTCAGTTCAAACAATCAGAAAGAGAGAAGGAGAAAGAGAAAATGTCTTCCCTCTAACAACCACTGAATGAGTCAATGGTTGTCATCAAAAATATTCCAGAAAGAAGTGTATGACAGCCACTCAAAATGTTGTCCCAACTGTCCAAAAATTCAACCATCGAAGCTCTGATACCATGTGAAAATTATAGGTCCTATCAGCTTGCCTTCTTGGTCTGTCTTTGACCAAAGAAAGGCTCTAAGTTTGAATTGTAAGTTAATTTGTTTTCTGTTGTTTTATAACAGCCAACAGTCCAAAAGTATTTTGTTGATTTGTTACAGTTATGTTCTTGATTTTGGGTTCTCTAACATGTCATTTTTGTCACCAGAAATTAGTACATGCATCTCAAAATAAACATAACACACCTAAACATTGTTTACTGTTGAATATGAACAGATCTAAGAAACTAAATCATGCATTTGTAGACATAGGTATTTTTGGTCAACATGACCCTGGATAAAACCCCCCCGGGGAAAACAAGTTTGGAATATGTGTGTATATATGAGGAAAGAAGAAGAAGGGTTATAATAAACACAATATATGAAAGAACCTGGTACAATAGCAACTCCAACTGAGCTGATATACAAGCTCTAAATCAACAGATGCGCCCTAGAATGGTGCACCCCTCATGCAAACTGCCATAACCACTGAATATGCTCCAACTGCCAACTGTGAGCTCAGATCTGAAAACTCCTCCATAGGAATGAAGATCTACTAGATGGCCTCCCTC
>SNQJ01S0114135.1:0-10794 GCA_010110895.2 Picea sitchensis | reverse complement strand
GTCGACCATACCATCAGTTTGTCTCAGAATCACATGATGTTATAGTCCTATCATGCACCATGGTCCTACTTTCCTCATTGGTAGGTAACCTTGAACCCAACAGTCGAAATTTCATCATTGGTCGTTGACTAGGTGGTTTCCCTTGTGTTCGATGGCAAGACATCTATTCACACATTGGTATTCGTGTAGTGTATTGGATTCCATTATCCTTATTGGTGGTTTCCTCGCCTTTGTCAGCAGTTTTCCTCATTGGTTGTTATTCATAGGGTCTTTTCGTGTACCACTTGCGCTTGGCACACGCGAAATACGCACAGGATCATTGGTTCATGAACATGTTCTTCGTCTGATTTCCTCGAAATCATGAAGCTCATTCTTTGTACCTCATTTTGAATGATGAGAGATGCCTTAATGCTCCCCTTTTAGCGGGTCTCTTTCCATCGAATTCAGCTCATCTATTCTAGAAACGAGACCTAGAGTCATGTGAGTACCTTGAGGCTTGCAGACATTAGTGGCAAGGTATCTCACCATCGATGGTTGGGAATACATCAATGTATCCTGATCGATGGATTCTTAGGGTGTTTGACCCCGACTCCTTTATTAACACTTGTAAGAATGTACTTAGTGCCTTGATACCTACTTTCATCATCGGTAGGTTGTCTCGCATTTGTTAACATTATACCTCAATGACCAGTAATCAAACGATGTCTCATTGTGTTCGACCTCAACTCCTTGACTCGCATGATGTAGACTTGCACATTTGGTGGATTGTGTAGAAGACTTGAAGACATCAGTATGTGGTCACAACTTTCCTGAGTTGTTGCTTCCTTTTCATTGGACCAGTACCTATATGACTTCAGTGATCATGGGATATCACATTGTACTCCATTGTATACATATGTCTTCATATTGATTTTGAGATTGGGTCTACTGGGTCTTGTTCGTGACTATGAAATCCTTTGGCATGTAACCGTATTTGTATTTGCCTATTCATGGCCACAGACAATTGTTTGGTATATTTTCACATGGATCTATAGTGTAATTCAAATTGGCAACCATGTATGCAAAGTCAGTGCAGATTGTAATGAGCAACTAGTTCTTCCAACTGGTTCCCCATCACTCCACTTCTGCATTTTTATAATGTATTTTTTCCATCGCAAATACTCCTCTGACCTCACACATTAGGGGGCATCTGTTATAGCAAGATTTTCCTCACCCCATGCAATCTTACATAGAGGGCCTTTTTCTATTTCCCTATGCAAAATTTTCATCCCTTTTTTGCAAATCCCAGAGATAAAAATACATTTTTTCCACATATACACACATTTCCTACTATACAACATGTGTAAATGCAGGTTGCACCACTAAAACCCACGTACATCGGGAAATGTTCCCATAAATGAAAAATGGTGTCGGGTTTCCATGTCACGATAGGAGATCAATAATCCTTGGCCTTCCATATACTGGAAACATTCTGACTCGACCCTTCATTTCCATTTGAAGGCTATAAATGGGTCAATTCCGAGCTATGGAAAATAGCAGAAAGAATTCAACTTTGAGAGTAAAGTTGCTCTGGAGGAATTATTCACTTCACATTGAGTCTACATCTCTTTGTTCTTTAAGTCTGAACACAATGTTCATCCCCCAAGCTCTTCCCTTATTGATTGAGAACTTCATTGTCTCTCTTCTATGAGCTTCCCTTTGGTGGAGGATTGAAGTGTTGGAGGCTCAGCTGGAAGGAACTTAGCTTCTCGGTTCCAAACCATGCCGACACGGAAGTCTGTAACTTATTCATTTATGTCGATCATATATTAATAGAAATACTCTTTTCCTATCAAATTGATATCTTGCAAATATTTGAATTATTATTCCATGGGTGTATTTGTTATGTATGTTAATGGATTATGCTATTGAATGTGCTAACATCATATATTATCACCATATGCTTGTTTTTCTTGGTTGTTGAGGACTAGTTGCAGGTGTGTTTCTTTGGGTCGAGTGCTCAATGGTGGACTTCATCGAACGTCTGGACAAGATAGGCCTTTTATCTTGTCTTGCTAGCATATTTTTTTATATAGCTTACTTGGGAATAGAGTTGATTTCTGCAGTCATTTCCATCTGTTGTGGTTTTCCCCTAGCCATAGAGATATTTTCCTCGTAACATAATGTGATACTTTTGAGTAATTTCCTATACCAACTTAGATGTAAACTAAGTTCCTTGTTCAGTAATAATTTATGTAGGTACCCCAAAACGAGTAATAATATCTTCAAGTAGGAAATCGAATAGTAATTTTTATGTTGCCCTGAATAAATCCTTTTCTTCCATCCATTTCATAACAAAATCAATGAAAAATAGAATGTAATACTTACCTTTTGATGCGGGGTTGATCAGTCCTACAAAATCCAAGGCCCAGTTTTCAAAGATTCCTTTAAGAACTTGTGGCTAAAGTGGCATATCATTTTCTAGAACTACACAACCCATCCTTTGGCGACTATCACATATTCGGACATGCTTCTTGACATATCGAAAGAGAGTAGGCCAATAGTATCTCAATGGAGAAACTTGTAAGCTTTCCTTTTATCTATGAAGTGCCCCCTGCAAGGTTCATCATGACATGATTTTAGGATGTTGAACATCTCATCCTCTCTCACACACCTACAAATAATCATTTTGGGACCAATGTAAAAGAGATCTTCCCTAATCCAGGAGTCTAGAGCAATCACTTTAACAACCCTTTTCTTTTTCTTGGGAAAAAAGTGAGGTGTCAACTTTTATGTAGTAAGATAGTTAGTTATGTCTGTGAACCATGGTGAGTTAGTAGATATAGCAAATAGATTTTCATCTGGAAAACTTTCATCAATAAGAATATTCTCACCTTTGTTGTCAAGCCTAAAGAGGAAGTTTGTTACCTTATTTTCCTTACTTGGTTTATCCACGATGGTGATGTTGAATTCCTACAACAGCAGTAGCCACTTGGTGATCCGACCATTTGTAATGGGTTTTTTCATCAAGTACCTAATGGTAGAGTGGTCAGTATGAATAAAGACTTCATATTCTATGATGTAATTCCTAACTTTATTAATTGCATAAACCACTACAAGGAATTATTTTTCAGTCACGGTGTAATTTAATTTAGTTAGTGTTAAGTCATTGCTTATGAAATAAATAGCATAAGATAAGAGATTTTCCTTTTGACCCAATACGACTCCTATAGATGAATATAATGCATTGGCCGAGATGTGGAACGGGAGGGTCCAATTTGTTCCTCTCAACACTAGGGCTGAGGAAATATTTTCCTTGAGTACTTCAAAGTCATGTTGACATTCGTCATTCCAATAAAATTTAGTATCTTTTGCAAGCAATTTGAACAAGGGAAAGGATATCTTTGCAAAAATTTCTACAAATCGTCGATAGTAGCCTACATGGCCTAAGAATATTCAGACTCCCTTCTGAGTGATTGGAGGTGCCATATTGATAATTACTTCTATCTTGGGTAGATCTACCTTTATCCCTATAGTAGACACATGGTGACCTAATACAATTCCTCCAATCATTATCATAAAACATTTCTCATTTCTTAATGCAATAATTGTCTCTCTACATCTTTTTAAAACTTTTTCCGAATTCATCAGAGCTTCATCGAAAGAATCGCTTGTCATTGTGAGATGATGAATTCCCCCCAAAATATTGCAGGAGATCTAGATTAGTAATGTGATGATTAATCAGATTCTTGTCAGTATTTTCCTTAAAACTCATGGCTTGTGCAATAGTCAAAATAGATTGAACAAATTCATCATTGTTGTCTTCCTCAAGCCATTGTGTACATTCAAGTTCAGTTTTTTGTCTAGCAAGGGGTATAGGGTAATTTGTTTGATCTTGGTGTCATTTGTAATTGTCATATTCCTAGACCTACAACCGATGAAAGCATCAGTTGTGGCTATCCATGTTCTCTCGATAATTAAGGGGTTTCCACCCAGATTATATTTAGGTTACATGACATATAAATATTTTAGATACTCACATGAGTCCAGCGAGACAATCACATCCTCTAAAATACCCTCTGGCTTAAGTTTGGATCGATCAACCAATTGAAACACGATGGGTGGAGGGTGGATATTATGAAGTACCAAATGAATCAAGGTTTCTAATTTCATCATGTTTGTGGTTGCACCCAATTCAATTAGGGTATAGTCAATGGGAATCTTATTGATAAGAACTATGACTACATGATTCCTAGGTTCCACGTACTTTTCTGTAGCGACTTCAGTGGACATGATAATTTCAAATTTTCATACAACTTGGATGGTTAGGGGGTCCTTTTTTATATACCTATCTTTTAATGCACACGTTCCTAACTATTTTAGTATAAATGGGTATGTCTTTTATTGCTTGCAACAGAGCTATTTTGAAACAGAGATGTTTTAGTTCTGACAACAAATTGTACTCATAAGGCATGATTTATTTTTCCATTCCCAACCTCTCTAGAAAAGGATATTGATTGGGCTATAATAATTATTCCTTATGAGAACCGGGCTGTGGGGATGTTTGATCTTGAGACTGAATCTGAGATTGAATTTGTGACTGAAATGGTGACTAAAATTTATCAATTTCATACTAGATAGGAGCTTCCTCCTCTTTGTTTTCTTGAACAATTAGTGAGCATTTTGGATTAAGAACCTTCCCATTCCTTAGGTGAATTTCCTATAAGGATACGTGCATGATAGAATACATGGGAAAGGTTTGCAGATCAGCTCCATAAATGGCCTGAAATGGATTATTATTGTTAGGATTCGAGATAGGTTGGGCATGAATTTGGGTTGATCGTGGAGGATTTTGAGGAGCAGGTAGTGACAGTTGTTGCAGCTGATTGATTTTTTGTTGAGAATCTTATGGGGGGTATGTTGTATATGTAGGTGGTGCAGGATAAGGAAAAGTAATCATGTCATCATATGATGGACCATTCCAAAACTGATTCCAAATATGTTGTGGAATGGGCTGAGGTGGCCAAGGTTTCCATCGCATAGGAGTTTTCCACATCTAATTATGAGAATAATGAAATTGAGATGCATATTTTTTATCCATATCGGAAGGCCTAGGTTGCCATGGTTTTTGTGGTGTCATCACATAATGTGAACTTGAGGCCCCTTTCTCCCCTCAATATATTTTCTTAATTCCAATTAAGTAAGAGAAGTCAATGGCGGCATGGGATTCTTCACAAATACCAAATATTTCAACGTTGTCCAGGGGACTGTTACAGAGTATTTCCCCTACGGATAGTTGAAATCTCCCTTGGATTACAGACCCCTAATACTAATATAGAAAAATATAGGTGGACACTAACATCCCTTTGAATTCAGTTCAACCAATCAGAAAGAGAGAAGGAGAAAGAGAAAATTTCTTCCCTCTAACAACCACTGAATGAGTCAATGGTTGTCATCAAAAATCTTCCAAAAAGAAGTGTATGACAGCCACTCAAAATGTTGTCCCAACTGTCCAAAAATTCAGCCATCAAAGCTCTGATACCATGTGAAAATTATAGGTCCTATCAGCTTGCCTTCTTGGTCTGTCTTTGACCAAAGAAAGGCTCTAAGTTTGAACTATAAGTTAATTTGTTTTCTGCTGTTTTATAACAGCCAACGGTCCAAAAGTATTTTGTTGATTTGTTACAATTATGTTCTTGATTTTGGGTTCTCTAACATGTCATTTTTGTCACCAGAAATTAGTACATGCATCTCAAAATAAACATAAGACACCTAAACATCGTTTACTGTTGAATATGAATAGATCTAAGAAACTAAATCATGCATTTGTAGACATAGGTATTTTTGGTCAACATGACCCTGGATAAAAAAAACCCCCGAGGAAAACCAGTTTGGAATATGTGTGTATATATGAGGAAAGAAGAAGAAGGGTTACAATAAACACAATATATGAAAGAACCTGGTACAATAGCAACTCCAACTGAGCTGATATACAAGCTCTAAATCAACAGATGCGCCCTAGAATGGTGCGTCCCTCATGCAAACTGCCAGAACCACTGAATATGCTCCAACTACCAACTGTGAGCTCAGATCTGAAAACCCCTCCATAGGAATGAAGCTCTACTAGATGGCCTCCCTCTGAAATTTATCTCACTGCAATATGATGGCTAGATATCCCACCAGGTATGAATCAACCTCCACATCTAATGTGCCCCTCTTAGAAATAGAATAGCTCCAGTAAATAATCAAGGCAAGTAGCTGCAAGCCTCCATCAATGAAAGAAAGTGACCTCCCTCAAGAATCCTCACAAAACTGACCTCATCTCCATCCTCCAAGATCTCCTCTCTCAACAATCAAAAGACCAAATGAAGAATGTGCCCCTCCTTCACCCTTTGCGCCCCTCTTTGACTAGCAAAAGGAAACCTAGATATTCAAGGGTGGAGATCATCTCATCTCACATCCAATCGATGGTTGAGATCTCCCCATGAATATCTAAATCAAAAACCCACTTTGGGTTAATTTTCCTAAGTCAACTTTATGTATCTAATTCACCCCTTTGTGAATTAATAGTCATGTTAGGCCAAAATAACTAAATTTCACTTTATCCAAAGTCAAAGTGAAATTAGACAAAAGTACAAGGTACAAAGTGCAATGTCCTTCCCTCATGTGCTAAGGAGGTCATAAGCACATGGGGAACACTTCCCAAGGTACAAAACTCAACACTCCCTCTTACCGAGGAAGGTGTTCCTCACCAATCCCATATTGTCTCTAAAATAGACATGCTTGCCCCATGGCAGGGCCTTGGTGAGAATATCTGCTATCTNGGCAGGGCCTTGGTGAGAATATCTGCTACCTGGTCATCTATAGATATATACTGCAACTGAACTACTCCTCTCTGAACTCATTCATGAATGAAGTGGTACCTGATCTCAATATGCTTCGACTGGTCATGAAACACTGGATTCTCAAAGATTTTTATGCAACTTTGATTATCACAGTGAATGACAGTCAGAGACATCTCCTGGACGAATAAACCAACCAGCATCCTGCAAAGCCAAATGGCCTCACAACTGGCCTGATTGACCGCCATATACTCTGCCTCGACCGAACTCAAAGCAACTGACTTTTGCTTTCGGGTGAACCAGGAAACAAGTCCTGACCCGAAACTGAAGTAGCACCCTGAGGTGCTTTTCCTGTTAGCAGCACATCCTGCCCAGTTTGAATCTGTGTATCCAACCAAACCGACTCCATCTCCCCTGACATAGTCTAGGCCATATTCTATTGTCCCAGCAACATATCTCAAGACGTCTTTTTCCCCAACCATGTGAACACTCCTCGGCTCAACCATGTACTGGCTGAGTGTGTTCACGGAAAAACATATATCTCGTCTGGTGTTAACCAGATACATAAGTGAACCGATCAACTTCTTGTATACTATGGCATCCACCAACTGACTATCTGAAGCACTAAGCTTCTTCCAGTTGGTGATCATAGGTGTAGACATGGGTCTGCAGTCCTCCATCTAAAATCTGCTCAAAATATCTGTTGCATACTTCCCCTGCCCGAGAAATATGTGACCCTCTTCCTACCATACCTCCATACCCAGAAAGTAGTGCATCAATCCAATATCACTCATCTCAAACTCTGATGCAAGTCCCACCTTGCACTCAACTATGAGATCCTCGTCTCTAGTAATGAATAAATCATCCACATACAAAATGAGAATGAGTGTGTCCTCACCGCTAATGATGAAATAGAGGTTTGGATCATCATCGTTCTTCTTGAAGCCCATATGAAGAAAATAAGTATCAATCCGTGAATACCAATCTTGGGGAGCTTTCTTCAGACCATATAATGCCTTCCTTAGAATACACACGTGAGTCTCCCTGTCACTCACCTCAAACCCCTGTGGCTGCTCTATGTACACCTCCTCCTCAATAAAGCCATTCAGAAATGCGGTTTTCACATCCATCTGATGATAGCTCCAACCCATCTCTACTGCTATGGAAATGATAGTCCTGATAGAAGTGTATCTCGCAACTGGTGTGAAATTATTTTCATAATCGACTCCCTCAATCTGTGAGAAGCCTCGTGCCACAAAATGGGCCTTGTGTTTCTCCATGCTACCATCTACAACAATCTTGGTCTTGTACAACCATATGGAAGTCACAACTGACTTCCCCACTGGCCTCGGAACCACATCCCAAATATCATTGTGCACAATGGAGTCATACTCTTCAACCATGGACTCTCTCTAGACCTGATGGTCAACTGCCTGCATAAAATTTTGTGTCTCAGTATCCCTGACACTCGTCACTAGTGCCAAATATGCTCCCAATATGATTGGCAGCATGCTCTCTCTGAACTGGCTCTTGGGCTCCCCTACATTCTCTCTGGCCTCCTCCAGGGTCTCCTAAAACCATCTAGGTCTCCTCTTCCCTGAAGCGGTCAATGGAGAAGTAAGGTCTCTCTGCCCAAGAGTGACTGCCTCTGGACTCGTCTCAACACTCTGATATCCCAAAGACTGTACTCCCTCTAAATTTTGTACCCAATCTGACTGAACATTCTCTGACTGTGACCCTGAAGCTGTGCATGGTGACCCGGTCACCCCTGACACTGGTGTACCTAACGACTGAGGTTGTTCTCCCTGACTGCAACTGGCAACTCCACATCATCCTCAACTCCAAATCTCGACTCAAGAGATCTCGCAAAAGCCCTATCCTCCTAAAATATAACATCTCTGCTCACCACCACTTTCCTAAGTGGAGGAATGTAAATGTGATAGGCTTTCGACACCTCTGAGTATCCAACTAGAATCCCCTACTGGGATGTGGGGTCTAGCTTTGTCCTCCTCTCCGAGGGGGCATGAGAGAAAGTTGAGCACCCAAATATTCTGATGTGCTCAACATCGGGCCTCCTATCAGTGAAGGCCTCCTCAGGAGTCATCTTCCCCAAAATCCTATGGGGGATCCTTTTCTGCAGGTAAACTATAATAGCACATGCCTCTACCCACAAATACAAAGGCAAACTCTGATCATGTAGCATAGATCTTGCTGCACTGATAATGGCCTGTTTCTTCCTCTCAGCAACCCCTTTTTGCTCAGGGTTGTAAGGTACGGTCATATGACTACTGATGCCATGTTGTGCACAGAAGAATACAAACTGTCTCAAGGAATATTCTCCCCCATTATCTGATTGCAAGACTTTGATCCTCTTTCCCGATTGGTTCTCCACAAGAGTTTTGAACTCTTGGAATTGTGTGAAAACCTCACTCTTGGCCATCAGGAAATATATCCAAGTCTTCCTTGAGTAGTCATCAATAAATGTGATATAATACTCACAACCACTCAAGGACCTATGATTCATGGGCCCACACACGTTTGTGTGTACTAAATCCAGTATCTCAGCTGACCTGGTGTCACTGCTGGGGAACAATGCCTTGGAAAACTTGCCAAGCGCACACCCTCTGCAAACATCCTAATGCTCTATGTTGATTTGTGGCAATCTGGTCATAACCTCTCTTAGTCCTCCAAGAGCCCCATGATGTAGGTGGGCCATCCTACGATGCCATAACTCACATAACTGGTTATTGCTATCATTGCTCCCTGCCAATGCATGAAGTGGATGAAAAAGAAATCTGAACAGTTTCCCCTCTCTCACTCCAATCACCTGTCCTGAGGCACGTGGAGAACCCCAAGGATGAATCAGTACCTCAATGCCTATGAATGTCACCTCAAGACCTCTATCCTAGAGGGTGGAAACTGATATTAGATTCTTCTTCATACCAAGGACATAAAGAATGTCCGTGAATGATATAGGTGGAAAGCCATCTCTCTGAAAAGCAACTGTGCCAACCCCTGCAACTGTGCCAACCCCTGCAACTGTGACAAATCTGTCATCTCTAAGAGAAATATCAATCCTAACCTCAGTGTCTATGAGATCACAAAAATTCTCTCGATATCCAGTCATGTGGCTCGAAGCCCTGCTATCAATATACCATATCCTGGGTGTCGTCTCAACTGAAGTGCAGCATGTGAGGAAAGCACACACTCTCTGAAACTAAGTCTGAAAGTCAATCTCCTCTGTTGTAGGTGCATTACCACCCTTCTTATTCTTATTTTTCAGGCACTGTCCAACATAGTGCCCAAACTTCTTACAAACAAAGCAATTCACTTTGCTCATATCTCGCTTCTGACCACTACCCTGACCACTGTTGCTCTCTCCTCCTCCACTCCCCTGTGGTGGGGCCCTAAACTTGGGACCCTGCCGACCCCAACGGACAACCTTCTTCTTTCCCTTTGTCCAAAGAGAAATATCCTCCTCACCCTGACCAATTTGTTGTTGTTGTTGTTGTCATTGTCCAGAAGCCTCGACTGCTAATCGAATCTCCTCCTAGATGAAGTCATCCCACATCCTCTCCCATGTAGGCATGACCTCTCTGGAAACTATGCCACGCACAAATGGACCCCACGGTTTTTTGAAGCTATTCATAGCTTTCCTCACCAAAGAGTTAGGGTCAACAACCTCGCCGACGGCTCCAAGCTCGTCTCTGATCTAAGTGAAGTGACCAAGGAATGAAGAGACCGACTCATCCTTGAGAATGTGAATGCCCCTGAGTCGGTCATGAAAAACCATCTTCTGGTTCTAAATGGAGCTTGTTGCACCCTTTTCGTCACCTTGGTGAGCAAATAAGAGGTGCTTACATGCCCAGTTGGGTCTTGTTGAGCATGACAGTTGTAGAGGAAAGAGTTAGAGAAAGAAAAACAAAACTATAAGCAAGAATTAAACTAATACAAACTAAAATCATAAGCATAT
>SNQJ01S0114133.1:18598-30632 GCA_010110895.2 Picea sitchensis | reverse complement strand
ATTATACTTAAATTAAGCATAGTCAAGAGTAACTAATTAATAACAAATAATTAGTTAAGGTTATTTAATAACTAATTATAGTTTAGCTAATTTTTAGGATTATTTATTAAATTAATCATCTTAATAATTAAGGGTCGTTACAAGATAATAGATTAATATTTATTGTCCAATTTATTTAAGGGAAAAATAAATTAGATGCATTTCTTGTTGACTTTTCAACACTCCCTCTCAACAAGAAAAGGGATTATCCTTCACCCTGGTCCTGTCTCTATGGTATTTGAATTTTCTTATGGTGAGTGCCTTCATTAGAATGTATGCATTCTTATCTTCTGTAGGAATGTACTGAAGCAACATGATCTTTTGTTGCACACAATCTCTGAGATGATGATACCAGATATATATATGCTTAGATCTATCATGAAACACAGGAGTAATCGAGAGTTTAATGCAACTCTGATTATCACAATGAATCACTATAGGATCTAAATGAGAACCAAACAAACCAACCAAGATCTTTCTCATCCAGATAGCCTCACATGCATCTTGACTCCCTGCCATGTATTCCTCTTCCGCTAAATTGAGTTCCACAGATCTTAGCTTCCTACTGTACCAATAAATAGTTGTAGATCCAATACTAAAGATCCCCCCTGATGTGCTCTTTTTGTCCATTGGGTTGCCCATCCAATTTGCATCCGTGAATCGATGCAACTTTACCTCATCTTTTTTTCTATACCATAAGCCATACTCATATGTGCCCCTCAGGTATCTCAGGACATGCTTACTCGCCTTCCAAAAGAGCTTGGTAGGATTAACCATCGCTTGACTCATCTGGTTGACCGCATAGAAAATGTCCAGTCTCGTTTTCACTAAATACATTAGTGAACCCACTAATTGTCGATAGATAGTAGCATCCACTACCTCTCCAGAAGTAGCATCCTCTTTCCTCCAGTTTCCTGGAAGAGGAGTATCCAATGGGTTTGCATCCCTCCATGTGAAACTTACCCAATATCTCCCTTGCATACTTTCTTTGAGACACAAAAATTTCACAATATTGCTACCATATTTCCAATCCAAGGAAATAATGAAGGAGGCCCAAATCCTTCATCTCAAACTCCTTTGCAAGGTGCTCCTTTCATGAGTGTATTAGTTTCTCATCACCAGTCATTATTAAATCATCAACATAAAGAACAATGATTAAAAGCTTACCCTCCACCATAATTTGGTATAGGTTTGCATCCGCTTCACTTTTATGAAGCCCCATTCGGTGAAATAGTTGTCTATATGAGTGTACCAAGCACGAGGTGCTTGCTTCAGCCCATACAATTCTCTCTTGAGTCTGCACACATGTGACTCACTATCAAAGGTATCAAAACCTTCTGGTTTATCAATGTACACTTCTTCCTCAATGATCCCATTGAGAAACACAGTTTTTACATCCATTTGATGAATGCACTGAGAGTGCAAGGATGGATCTTATGGAAGAGTACCTTGTGATAGGTGCAAAGGTCTCATCATAATATATCCCCTTGATCTATGAGAATCCTCAGGCCACAAACGTGGCCTTGTATTTCTCCACACTCCCATCAACAACTTGCTTTACCTTGTAGATCCATCTCGAACCTACCATTGATTTGTCGACTAGTCTTGGGACAATTTCCCATGCAGTGTTTTTGACAATGGAGTCATACTCCTCCACCATAGCATCAACACAAGTGGGATCCTACACTGCTTCCTGAAAGGAAGATGGTTCATTCACAATACATTTTCTCATGAGAGCCATGTATCCAGTAAATCGATCAGGAGACTGTCTATGTCTGCGCTGTGAAGTAGGGGCTCCTACATTCTGTGCATCATCTAGTCTCAATCTATCAGCTTCTGTGGTGCGCTTTCTTCCATTTATTATGGATGGCTCTGCTTGACTGGATTCCTCCACTCCATGAACCTCCTCATGTCACTTATCCACATCTTGAGACTCATCTTTGGGAACCAACAGTTCCTCCTCTGCATGAAAGTCTAGCTCCCTCTCAAGTGACAACCACATGGATTTCCCCTCATCAAATTTTATATCCTGTCTCATAACAATCATCTTATTGTTAGGCAAATACACACAATAATTATGAGGTTTTTCTGTGTACCCCACAAATATCCCAACTTCAACAGTCGGTTCCAGCTTCTTCCTGGCATCCTTGGTCACATGCACATAAACAGATGAACCAAAAATCTTAAAGTATGAAACATCAGGTTTCTTACCAGTGAAAGCTTCTTCAGGTGTACTCATGCCAAGTACTCTATGAGGACAACCGTTTTTCACATAACCCATAGTGTTGCATTCTTCCACCCACAAATGCATTGGTAGGCCATGATCATGCAACATCGCTCGTGTTGCATGCACGATCGTTCTATTATTCCTCTCCACAACCCCATTTTGTTGTGGGTTATGAGGCACTATGACTTCTCTTCGCATTCCTTCTTTGCTACAGAAGTCTTTGAATTTGTTAGAGATGTATTCTCCACCACTATCACTCCTCAGAGCCTTCACTTGTTTCCCTGACTCTTTCTCCACCAATTCTTTAAACTCATAGAACTTTGAGAATGTTTGATCCTTCTTCTGCATGAAGAATATCCAACATTTACAAGAAAAGTCATCAACAAAAATAACATAATACTTATGTTTTGTTGTTGAAGCAACCAAGAATGGTCCACACACGTATGTGTGAACTCTCTCCAGGATCACCGAAGCATGGTTTTCCTTTTCATGAAAGGTGGACTTTACATACTTCCCCATGGAGAAACACTTGCACTAATCTATCTGAGCAAGTATTACCATTGGAAGTCCAGTAGATATTTGTTGCATGATCTTCAAGGCTCCATGATGAAGATGGCCCAATCATTTGTGCCATAATTCACCCTCATCCCAGCTCACCACTTTTTCTGCCTTGCCCATCATGGTAGTGCAACCATCTACCTCCAACTTGTAGATATTCTTAACTCGAATATCTATCTTCTTGACTTGACCCATTGTTTTATGTCACAGGAAAGCTTTTCCATTGCTGAAAACAACGTCATAGCCTCTGTCCTCCAGCATTGCAACTGAGACCAAGTTTTTCTTCAAAACTGGAACATGCATAACATCTTTCAATTGAAATGGTTTACTTTACTCCCTTTGAAAGGTAATGGTACCAATTCCAGTCCCACTTTATCTTCCATCGTCGCCCATCTCTATATGCATTTTGAGATCTTTCTCCTCCAAGTCACTAAAAATGCCCTTATCTCCTGTCATGTGGAAAGAAGCACCACTATCCAAATGCCACACCAATCCCAATGCATTTGAATCCATGCATGCGATCAAAGATAAGTAAAGTTCAAATTGCGAGGCAAGGGCCTCACCAAATGCAGCTCCATCAACCTTCTTTCGTGACAGTGAAAACACTTCACTTTGGACAAATCCAACTTCTTGACTTTAGACTCAGATTTGAATGGAATTTATTCCCCTTCCCTCTCCTTGCCTTGGAAGCCAAAGCATAATCATCTTCATCATCATGCTTTGATGAATATCCATCTCTGGTGTTCTTCCTTAACTCCTCATGCACTAGATTTGACCATAGTCGTTCCCAAATTGACAAATTTTCCTTTCCATTGACAGAGTCTTGATAACTGTGCTAGCTCTTGGGAAGTCCTAGGAGTGCCAATCTCACCAAATCATCATCAACGACTATTATTCCCACACTCCCCAACTCATCCCAACATTGGAGAAACTTCGTGAGATATTTGGGAATGGATTCACCCTTCTCCATCTTGATCTTCCTGAGTTTATCTTTGAGCACCAATTTCCTATGGTCGTTGTTGTTTTGGAATAGATTCATCAAATACTTCCACATTGCATATGGTGTGGATTTCCCATGGAGGTTTGAGACAATGTGGTCTTGTACTCCCTCCAACAATATCCTCCTCTCCTTTTCCACTTTCTTTTTTCATGCTTCAAGATTTTCAGCGTCTGCAACATCTGGCTTAGGAGCATCTTTGTCAATGAATTCCTTCAAGCCATTGTCTTCAAGTACTTCCTCCATCCTGTCCTTCCAAGAAATGTAGTTCGAGCTTCCCTAGAGTGCATACTCTAACCTCAAGCCATTGAAATCCATTTCGATCTTGAATCAGTTGCAGCACCAAGAAAGTCTTTCTACAAATTCGAATTCTATCCAATCACAAACTCAACTTCTACAATCTTCTGCGCTCTGATACCATTTAGAAATTTCAATACAAATTATGTATTGTCTGGATTCTCTCGATCTAACAATTATATGCCACTGTTAAATACATAATTGCTTCTACTCAAATTATTGAGGAATTTAAAACATGATTGCCAATTGCAATATCAAGAAGAAAGATCAATCGTACATAACACAAATGTTTTACCAAGAAAACATAAAGCTAAAAACCCCACTATCATATATTATGTATATCAGGGATCATGAAACAATCTCATACAAAACTATAATCCAAGAGCTCTCAGTACAATACAATTGTCTCACACAGTCATACAAAAATCAACAAATACATGTGCCAATTCTATGCCTCCAGACAACCTGCCTCCTCTGCACAATCCATGCAATGGAAAACCCTACAATGAATTCAAATTTCTCTTGCCTAGGTTGTGCATTTCTCATGGGAACATCCACTGTGTGTGTGATTGCATGAGTGCACTTCACTCAAATCACAACTGATGGCCAAACTGTCCCTTTCACATGTTATCTCAATTGGGTCTCTACTGGATCTGACATGCATGTAGTTAACAATGGTAAATCTTCAGTTGCATGTGAGATCACTGATTGTGAATTAATTAATAATTAATTCAATGAAATCTCACTAGTGTAAGTTCAGTTACAACTAGTACAATTGAGCTTAACTCACTTAACTGAGTTAAACTACTTCACAACTCACATAACTACACTTATAACTCTGTTACAACTTCAAGTCACTTAGTTACAACTAATTCGACTTCCATGTCCCACCAGTCAACCTTTCAACTAGAATTTCCTATAGCTAACTGATTTTCCATTTCAGTTAACTATTTCAAGTAATTATGAGATAATAGATTAATATTTATTATCCAATTTATTTAAGGGAAAGATAAATTAGACACACATTTCTTGTTGACTTTTCAATAGAATCATTTCCGTACATTTCCTTAAGGCTATCAAAACCTAAGGTCTTCACTTGAAACTCCTACAGAATCAAACATTTCCTCTTCAATGCATCAACAACCTTGTTAGCATTTCCAGAATGTGCTTTATAACAAAAGTAAAGTTCTGCATAAACTAAATCCATTTTGCATGCTTCTGGTGCAGTTTCTCTTGTTTGGTTATAAACTGTAAGGCATGGTTGTCTCTGTACAAAATGAACTCTTTTGGAACTAGGTAGTGCCTCCATTTCTTCAGTTCTTGTATGACTGAATAAAAATATTTATCATACGTAGAATAATTCCTTTTGGCATCATTCAACTTCTCACTGAAGTATGCAACTGGTCTATTTTCTTGACTTAAGACTGCTCCAATCGCAAATCCACTTGCGTCACATCTCACTTGAAATGTTTTATTGAAATCTAGAAGAACCATAATTGGTTGTTCAGTTATCTTCTCTTTCGACAACATGAAACTTTTCTCTGTTTCCTCTATCCAATGTAAATATTTATGTCTTTTCTTGATTGTTTCCATCTTTGATGCACAAATCCCACTACAATTTCTGATGAACTTCTTGTAAAAACTGGGTAATCCATGGAAGCTTCTCACTTCAAATATATTCCTTGGAGACGACCATTCTTTGATCACTTTTATCTTCTCAGGATCCATCTTCAACTCATTCAAAGAGATCACAAAACCCAAATAAACGAGTTCTGTCTTCATGAAAGATGACTTCTTCAGATTTATCAACAACTTCTCTTGCTGCAACCTACTCATCACTAGAGTTAGATGTCTCAAATGTTCCTCCTCAGGCTTACTGAAGATCAGTATATCATCGAGATACACAATTACAAACTTCCCAATGAAATCTTTCAAGACTTCGTTCATCAATATCATAAAAGTACTTGGCACATTCGTCAAACCAAATGACGTGACAATCCATTCATACAATCCTTCATTCATCTTGAATGGTGTCTTCCATTCATCACCTTCCCTCATTCTAATCTGATGATATGTGCTTTTCAAATCAATTTTTGAAAAAAAAACTGCTCCACTCAAGCAATCCATCAACTCATCCATCCTAGGTAAAGGAAATCTATACCTGATGGTGATTTTGTTTATAGACCTCGAGTTTGTACACATTCTCCATCCACCATCCTTATTTGGACTTAAAACTATTGGTACAATGCATGGACTCAATATTTCTCTAATAAATCCTTTGTCTATCAAATCTTGGACTTGCTTCTTGGTCTCTTCATTCTCCTGTGGTGTCAATCTATACGTTGCTTTGTTTGGAAAAATCGTTCCTAGTATAAGGTCAATGTGATGACTTATACTTCTAATGGGTGACAACGAACAGGGTTATTCGTCCACCACTATATCAACAAAATTATCCAGTAGTTCCTAAATTTCCTCAGGTAGATCATCCATTGAGGTACTGGTCAAAATAAATCTAGGTTTTCTTACCAAAAAAAACTGCATTTCTTCTTCTTTCTTGACTTCATCCAGAAGTTCCTTCCCACTCATGAGAAGTATAGTATCGCTTGCTTCTCCTTTCACCTTCTTGTCTTCGATTGGGAGCAACATATGTGTCCTACCATTATTCTCCAAGGTATAAGTGTTCTTCTTCCATCATGGACAACATTTATGTCCTATTGCCAAGGTCTCCCCAACAAAATATGACATACATCCATGGGAATTACATCACATAAGATATCATCTCTATAAACCCCTATCTTAAATTCAACTAAACACTGCTTAGTGATTGTTACCTGATTTCCTTTTTGCAACCATGAGACTTTATATGGACTCGGATATGCGACTGTCTCTAATTCAAACTTCTCCACCATTTCTGTGGATACTAGATTATTTGTTCTTCCACTGTCAACTATCTCCTTACATAGCCTATCTTTGGTCTTGCAAGCAGTTCTAAACAAATTGTTCCCTTGGAATGGATTCTCCACCTCTTTCTCTGGCTTCAAGAGAATTTTCCTCATCATCAAGGATATTCCACCTTCTGCATCTTCGGCCTCAACATTTCACCTTTGTGCTTCTGAAATGTGAGCTTCGCCTCCTCCGTCTCTTTTTCTATCAGAACATTCCCAATATTTGTGTTTGATATTTCCATAGAAAAAACACTCTACTTCACCTCCTCTACCTCTTCCTCTTCCTCTTGCTTAAGGAAAAGTATTCTTGTCGACATATTGTCTTCCCTGTGAACTTCTTCCTCTTTCTGGGTGATTATGAGGTTTCTTTTCTTCATCCTTTGGCTTCTGTACTCTATCCTGGGCAACTTCTTTGCCTCTTCTTTGACTCCTACCTCTTCCCCTTTGACCTTGCTTTCAGGCCAATTTTTCTTCTACCTTTAGAGAAATTTGATAAGCATCTTCCACATCTCTGATTGTCACCATTCTCATCTCATCCTAAATCTCATATCTTAGGCCATTCATATATCTGGTGACCTTTTCATCATCAATCTTGTGATGACCAACTATAATGTTTAACCTATAAAATTCCTCTGTATACTCCTTCATTGTCATCCTTTTTTGTCTCAAATTATGCATTCTTCGAAACAAATTTATTTGGTAATCTATGGGTATGAATTTGGCTTTCATCTTTGCTACCATCATGTCCCAACTTTTGATTCTTTGTTTTTCATTAAAATTCCTGTCAGCTTGAAGTTCATCCCACCATAGTGTTGCATGTCCTTTCGGCCTAGTGACAGTGTGCTTAAATTTTTTATCTTCTTCGATATATTCATAGTCAAAGTATTTATCCAGATCTCTAAACCAATCTAGCATCTCCTCTATGTCCAATTTACCTTCATACATTGAGATGTCTAGCTTTGCTCTGGCACCTATCCTTGTGATAACTTTAAATAGACATTCCTCTACAACATATTTGATTGCAAATTCTTCTTTGGGTCCTCCTTCATTCTCTCTTTCAACTTCACTGATATCTCCAGTATCAGGTGTTTGTCTCTGTCTTGTCTCCATATCATCTAACAGAGCATGAAGTTCTCTCATTTCCCTTTCCACAGTTGGATCGGGCATCGTTATTTCTTGACGTATTCTTTGCGGCATTGTTTCAATTTGTCCACATAGAATTCAAATCACAACTTTCCTTTTGTCCTCATCCGCCTACAGAAAACAATGATTGTAATCTCTAATACCACCTGACGTAGTACCCCCACCTCAGTAGGGATATTCTGACCTCCCAGTCTATGGATATTCAAACACCACGAGCTGAAATGGCTCTTTAGTTCCCACTTGAACCTTCAATAGATATAAAACCACAGGTCTTTCTAGAAGTTACGCCTGCACGAAAAATAACTAGGCACGAACCTCCACTCCACGTGATCACCGTCGTGACCATTGACTTAACCCAAAATGGCTCTTTAGGTTTCGTGACTTCACGTTTCACGATTTTGGGACTCCTGTTGTGAGTTACCCCAACTCCTCCGATTCTCGAAACCCTGAAATGGGTTAACGGTCCTTAGCTCCTCCCCTTCTCTTCTATCATATAACCTCCAGCCAAACTCTGGGCCTCACCTCCAAGTGCGTCGGTATTTCGTGGCTCGTGAGTTCACAATACAACTCTTCTCCCTTTTCCTGAAGTCTGAACTCGCGAATTCCTCACCATAGATCAACGGTCCTGAATCTCTCACATTTCAACGTTCCAAATTACTTTTTCGCGATGTTATAATTTTGTGAATTGGGACATCGCGACTCACGACCTCTGAGTCACAACTTCTCCACACTTACAAGTTATGAAATGCCGAAATTCAAGCACCAAATCAACGACTCTCGTCCCTTATGATCTGAGGGCTATTATATCTCTTGATCTTGTGAATGTTGAAGGAATATTGCCTTAATCTTTTTGCAACTCCACTGGATCCAATGGTCCACGGGTATCGACACTTCTCCCTCCGATAATTTCCACCGTCCGTTCAGACTCTCGACACGTCCTTGCCAAATAAATTAGCATCAAATCTTATGAGCTTGACTTATGTGAGATAACTTAGACCCCGCCTTTCCTTCGAACTCTTCAAAGTCTCTATCCTTCCTGAGCTTGATCCCTGCTACAAACTCAAGGATTCTAAGAAATCTTTCATGCACTCCTTGCAACTTCACGATAATATTTGATTATTTGATATCTTCCACATCTGTGTACTCCTTGCAACAACAGTTCTCCAACCACTCACTTGGGTTGGAAAATGTCTAAGACTCGACTTGGCATGTGCACACCTTGCATGGATCTATGCTATACTTGCACTTCCACAGGTATAATATCAACAGTATCTCTCCTAAGATTTCTTAGCTAGAACTCAAAAACTGTCGACGCACTCCTTGCGGACTTTCACTGCACTCGCGGAAATTATTAGGAAGAGAAACAATTGAAACTCATACTCTCCCTCTCACAGAGTTCATACATTCAACATTAAAACACATGCATACACAACATTGAAACAAATGCATAACAGAGACTGAAATTAAACTGTAAACATACCATTCAATAGATATAAACAAAATTCATAAAACACCATGAAATTGGATCAAAAGAATTCTTATATTAATTCAAGTGCTTTTGTACATGGTTTCTATAGCAAGAACTATCTACTCATACAACTTCTACAATCTGTGTTCTTCTCTGTTCTCCTATGCTCTCTTGCTCTCCATTGAGAGAATGAATCATACAATACAACTACGAGGGAGCCCTCTTAAGTTTTCCCTCCTACAACTCTAATATATCTTATCGAATTAAATATTACAACTACTTTACATTGATTACATTAATTTTCTACAACCGACGGATGAAAGAGAACGCTCAAGATTTGTGTTACAATCCCCAAAACATTTAAGAGAAATTATATCTTTCTAGATATTACATTAATGTTCCATCCTTTGAATTTCAAAATATCTTCAAAATGTGCACTGGTATATATCCATATGTCCTCCACTCGCGCTTGTTTTGTTGGCGATGCTCCTGCATCAAGGGGAGCTATATAGTTTTAATAATTTGAAAGCCTATAGGTATATAGAACCGGAAAAGGGATAGAGTAGTGAAAATTCAAATAAGAATCAAAGGAAGGCACATGAAGAGTACCTTGAGAAATAGGAGACACCCTCTTTCGTGCCCGAGGGGGGACCATTCCAGGAACTAGCCGACTCGAGTCTGGAAAAAAACCACTAGATGACTGTTGTGCCCCAACTGAAGAATTTCCTGGAGAATGCTGAGAGTCTGAGGTGGAGGAGGTGGACGGAGAAGATGAGCCCATTGGAGAGGTCCATTTTTGGTGGGTTTCATCCTTTGGAGGTTGAGAATATTATGGAAGACCACAGTACGACTATGGGAAATCTTTTAAAATATGCTTGTGGGCATGAAAACACCTGCAATGAAAAGGGATACCCTCATAATCTAGGATTTGAGCCCTCGTTTGGCCCCAATCTGTAATGTTGATTTCTTTCCTCATGACTCTCCTTATGTTTAAAGGGACTAAAATGCAAGCCAAAGCCATATCCCCCATCTCCCTATAAGTGAAGTCTACATCCAGATATGTTCCCAACATATTCCCAATATATTGGAAGACGTTTACAGACCATAGATGAGGCGGAATCCCTAGTAAATGAACCGAGATGGGGAAGGAGTCCATTCACTCACTAGAGGCATCAAAATTTGGATCCCATAGTTTTAGAAGAATTAGGGAAGAGTCTATGGTCCAGCATCTCGAAAAGGACCGAGAAGCCTACCCTGCCTTTGAGAATATTATTAGAAACCAACCTTGAGAGAGGCATCAAATATATGGAGATGGGGATTGGGATGCCCCCCAAGTAGATACCACCCAACATTTAAGAGTTGTTTCACTGAAGTGGCATCCATAAACCTTTCCCACCACTGATTTGTCTGCCATTTCCACCACTTTTTCCATGGATAGGTCTTCACCCAATATGAGATTCGAAGCATCTGAGATGGACCCTATACACTTGTTCTACTTCTGGAGTTTGTTGATTGAGTGTGAGTCCTATCCCTCACCTAAAATGAGGGGTTATGAGGTAGAAACAACGCCATTTCAAACAGTAGCCCACCCATTGAGATTTGATAGTGGAAGATAGGGGGAAATGAAACCCTCCGACAAACTGCCAATGATTGATTCAGTGAGTAGTCTTGTTCTTCCGTTGGGAAAAAAATAGGAGCTTAGGAGGTCAGGGTTTTCAATATGTGCACATTGAAGGGGCAATGCCACATCAACATCTGCCAAGTATGGTCCCCCATAGGAGGGAGAAAACTGTGGGATCTCAGGGAAGAAATTCAGGATGGAAGCAACCATGGAATCCCAGGGTTAAGAGGCAGGAGGAGGTGAACCCACTGAAGTTGGTGGAGAATAAACCCCAACACCAATCACAAATTCCACAAGACCCTAAGAGGGAAGAACGGATGAGATTTTTGTCCCCAGGTGAGAAATGCCTATAGTGAAACTTCCTATGGGATGAAACGAAGAAGACAGTGCAAAGGTAGAAAAAGACTTTGAAGTCTTTGAGGAAGAGAAATAAGGGGAGGAGACGCATCAATACTCTCCCCAAATGGATGGCACATCAACTGTCGGAAGGTGCCTGGTGGAACTGAGAGGAGGGTTGCCACCTGGCGGAAACCAATGGAGGGGTTCAGAGGGGTCCAACATGTAATCTACCTCTTCCTCACAGGTCACCATGGATCAGGAGAAGTAGAATTTGGCTTAAAGGAGTAGGCTCAAGAACTCGACCGCTAGCCGATAGGGATGCTCTGACCAACTGTGAAGGGGTTGCATGGGTAAGGGGGAGAGGAAAGTGGGAGCGCCTGTGGTAGCGAGAAAATCACAG
>SNQJ01S0114133.1:5361-18548 GCA_010110895.2 Picea sitchensis | reverse complement strand
CCAAGGAGAACTAGACTTGCAATCATCTGCTCTCATCTCATCTTCTCTTCCGAATTGGATATATTTTGAAAGGAGGTTTCCCCCTTGAAGTGGATTGTATTCATTGACGTTTTCTCATTTTTGAGGCATTGGATCATATCAAAAAATAGTGAATAGAGTCTAATCATTGACACATGCAGGATATATAGAGAGATATCCATTTGATTATTTTCCAAAGATTTATCCTCAAAATACATTGGAAGTATAGAAAAATATCAATATGCTTATTTAATGCATATTTCTCCTTGAAAACACATGGGAAAAACATGAAAAAATATTAACATGAATCTCTTGATAAATATTATTGATTGAATCAAATAGGAAATATAGAGAACCTCAAAGGGACATGTAAACACTTGTTTATTTATCAAGCAACCCTATAGATTCTTGAAAAAAAATATACATAAGAATTTTCAAATAGAGATGAAAAAATTGCCTATTTTAATATAGCATAATAGGCAAGTGATTGAGGTAGAGAATGTTTCCACGCAATAGATGGTATTATTCTATGGAAACCACCCCTTGGATAACATATTATACCACTAGGGAGAAGCTGCAATGTAAAAAACTTAGGATACTCTCTCTATTTCAAGAAATAATATTATTAACCAAGTGTCTCGTTGTTGAGTTTTTTGAATATATATCATCCCTTTAGCACCCACAATGCCTTCTCTGTACAACACAATGAATTATTCCTTCTCTGCTCAATAGTCCCTTAGAGGTATCTTCCCTCCAATGTTATTCAATGTGTGCATATAAAGTTCTAGGATGATGCCCCTTATCTACAACATAAATTATCTTTGTTCTAGGTTGTCCTCGACTCTCTAATGACCTTTTTTCATGGTTGTTCTACCACATACTCTGGAATCCTTATTTTTGAAAGAAAAAACTTAAGTTTTCTCTTCTTTATATTCTCCAAGAATTATCCCCCTCTACCCATTCTAATTCCTCTCTTTTCATGAGTAAGTATGAATAAAAATATTTCTAAACCAAATTTTATTTGGTTCCAAGAAAGTAGGGAACAATTTTCCAAGACTGTACGAAGTGATGACTTAAATTTAGGACATGGTTCATCCACTCCTATGATTTCTAAATTTGGACTATAGACTAGGATCAATAGTGCAACGATTAATATGACAAGTATTCCCTTAGACCCCCTCACCTTTCCCACTTGTGGTATTATATCCCCTTCAGTCATTCATGCCTTAGTCAATCTTGGTTCTTTCATTAGCTACAAAGTAAAAATGTTTAATAGTATTCAACATCACCATGATATGGCTACCTCATTGTGTAAATAATTTGTAGTAATAAAAATTACCTACACAAAGCATTTAAACATAATTAAATTTAAATGATTCCAAAGGATAAAAAACTAGGACACCAGAAGTGGGGGGGATGTTAGTAATGGAACAAGTTGATGTTTCGGCGAATCACATGTTCGACATACAATGATGAATATTTGTATGGAGTTGTATTTTATCACATGTAAAATGACATCTGGCTGTAAGACTTATTTAAGCATGTGTGTCACTGGTTTGAAAGTTCATTGGTGTAAATTATATATGTAGACTGAGTAGATAGGTGGCATGTTGTATTCCTAGAAACTCGGTTAATAAACATTGAGGGGGTATGTTCTTATTCAAATCGAATTTTAAAGGGGGAATTGTTGGGTTAATCTTGACTCGATCATAGAGTAGTTAAGATAACCTTGAGTCAATCATTGATGGGTTTATCAATGGTGGTTTACAATTCCATGGTATTTTCCCATGGTATTACACAAACAAATCCTACTTAATGGCTTGGAATACTCCATTGTAATATGCCTCAAATCGGTTGATGTTTTCCTAACTTGGTTGGGTTCGCCAAGGTTAATAGTTATCTATTAGGTGTTGATTTTCCTGATTTTGGGTTTCAATGGTAAATGTCTAGTGTCCATTTATGCACATTCTTCTTGTTGTGATATATTCATCTCTCTCAATTTTAGCAACTTTTGTATTTATTTCACAAATAATACATCATTTATTTATTTTTCTTCATTTTGAAAGGAGAATTTTTAGCATTTTAATTAGTTATACATTCACAAATTTCACAGTGATTCAAATTCTATGTTTTTTCTTGCCTTTTTGAGTATTTTTAGTCAATAAATGAAGGTGTATAACTCCCTTGTATGTCCTAATGATATGTAGTCTATAGACCATAGTTATTTTCCTCTTTATTGGTTAACAATTAAAAAAAATATATATATATGTGGATCTCAATATTTTTCTCAATTTATTTTTGCTAGATAATGTACTCCACGCGTCATATATATCTTGATTTTTTGTCATTTCCTAAGGGAATATTCATATGTTTAGCTCAGGTAATCCGGGAAGTATTTTTATCATCTTTAGGATTATATATATATAAACTACTATATCAATAATTTTGTGACCATAGGTTCTAGAATATATCTTATAATGTGTTAGGAAAACAAGATCGTAGAGAAATAAAATAAAAACAGATACATGAATAAAAAATACAAGACACACATTACAATAGAGACATGGATATACATGGTTTACCCAAAGTGGGCTACGTCCACTGGAGAAATCGTCAGGTCCTTCCTTTCTATTATCCAACAAATGAAGGGATACAACCTACAACACATGCATTGTAACTTCCTCTTCTTTCTCTCACAATATCCTCCCTAAGAACACAATATTCACTCACATACAAAGCCACAATATAATGCCTTCGTACAAAAAATTATTTTCCTTTTTTTGGATAAAATCATAACTTAACTTATGTCGTCAGATGTGGGACCTTATAATGAATGATCCAGATTGACTACGAAATTCCAATTTTTTACAAGGAAATTTTCCTAAAATTTTCCTAAGTGGATCCACCCCCAAACCCTTGATGAAAGGGGGCTAGACATACCTTAATATGAATCAAGAAGATAATCAGGCTTCAAAACCAAAAATCTCCCACTTGGAGACTAGTCACAACAACTCCATTGATCTTGTACCTATTAGACTATGATCCACGTTCGACCTGGAAAATTTCTCATATTCACCTTCATTCTTGAAGGCCAACTGAAAATGAGAAGGAACTTAGTTTCTCCTTGGTCACTATATTTGTTAATATGTCTATAGGATTATGTCTAGTCTGTATCTTTTCAAACTTCAATTCTCCATATTCCAAAATGTATCTTATGAAATGGTACCTAAGACGTATATGCTTAGTCTTAGAATGGAAGATTCAGTTAGTTTCAAGATGAATGGAACTATAGCTAACATAGTAAAACTTATTATTCTCTTGATGCTTTCCCAATTCCTCCATAAACTTCTGTAACCAAACCATATCTTTACTAGCCTATGTAGCAACATACTCTTATTCCATTGTTTAAAATGAAACAACCTTTTTCAGTTTCAGAATACAACTTATTATTGTTCCACCTACAGTAAAAACATAGACTGTGGTGCTCCTCCTGCTATCTTTATCACCTTCCATATCTAAATCAACATATCCCTGTATAATAGTGTTTGAACCTCCAAAACATAATGCATGAGTAGTAGTACCTCTCCAATACCTAAGAATCAACTTTACTACTTCCCAATGTTCTTTGCCTAGATTTTTCATATACCTTCTCACAAATCCCATTTGATGTGCACTATCTAGTCTTGTGCACACCATCACATACATCAAGATTCCAATTGTTTATGAATAAGGTACCCACGAAATTTCTTTGGTTAATTCTAAATGGCTGGCCAAAGGTGTACTAACTGGTTTTTCGTTCTGTATTTTAAACCTCCCCAACATATTATCTATGTACTCACCATGAGACCATGTCAATTTGCAACTTCTCATGTCTCTTGTTATTCTCATACCAAGGATTTCCTTTGCAACACTCAAATCCTTCATGACAAATGACTTAGCTAATTTCCTTTTGAGAACTTGTATATCCTTCATGTTACACACTTCAACAAGCATATCATCTACATACAATACAAAGATAATATACCTCATATTTTCTAGTCTCTTAAAATAAACACAATGATCACAATGAGATCTGGGTAAAATCATGAACATGGGTAACACTTTTTCTTGCTTTATGAGAATAAAAACTGTATTTTCACAAGTTCTTCAACTTTCGGCATACAAAAGTGTTTTTTTTTATTTTGAATTTCACTTTACAATAAAAACAAAACTTTTGAAGAATTTTGTTAGCTTTCTAATGACCATTTTTCAATTTTTTTATTATTAAGATTCGATATGTCAATTTGACAATTGTTTAACAATATGTTCCTTAAACATGAAAGAAATGATAATGAGTTATTTTTTCCTGCAATAATGTATCTATTATTAAACTTATGTTTTTAACAAATGAAATATACTGCAACAATCTACAGAGACCCTATTTTATTGTAACATCTAGCTCTTGTGCACACTGAGCAAACTTATTCTTTGAGGACACTTGCTTGCAAGTGATTCAGATTATTATACTATTGGGAATTTGATTATGATTATGAGGCATTATGGATTGATGACATGCTATTTTTCTATATTGACATGGACAGGTGATATTGACTCGGTTTTCTTGAGTGTGTAGGATGTTGTACCTCGAAGATGCAAAGGCATCGATGAAACCCCTTGGACTCCGGACCGAGCCAGGGAGTGGACAATTTGGGTTTGATTGTTGTATATATGATGTTTATGCATCTAATTAGATGATATGATTATGGATATTATTTCTAATATGATTTGTTGATGATGCAAGTTGATGATAGCTTGCCGACCAGACTCACATGTGGAGTAGAGGGGTCACACACGACTACCAGAGACATTGAGGGAGAGGTGTGGAAAACATCCCTACGACATCCTACTAGCACTCAAATTGTGGCGCGAACTATAGGTTAACAACTACCTAGTTCGAGAAGACCAATGATTCCATGAGGGTCGACTGTGACAATCGCTCACGATGATTCTAAGGGGCGTGCAATAAGGCAGGGGCCTTATTCCTTAGAGGCCCTTAGTCTCCCACAAGATCACCTGACAGAGTATTGACTCTAGGGTTTTTTTATGTCTACCAAGTCAGTCAAGAGGTGAGTGGCACCCTTAGAGCACGTAGTGCATCCTGAAGGGCATGTCTCGCAATGGAAATAGAATAAGGAGAGTGTCACCCTTGGAGAACTAGTGCATCTTGAAGGGCATGTCACGTTGTTAATTAATAAATGGATAAACCTAGATGGCCTTAGGAAGAATAATGTGATAAGAAATATTTAAAACAATTTCCCTAATAAAATGTTGCCCAACCTAGGAAAATAAAGTCTAGGTCTAAGTGATACTTGTGATAAAAAATATATATCTCTTTATATAAAAATAAAAATAAATAAATAATAATGATAATCACCATTAATCATGTAATGAGAAGGGGGTAAGTAATTCAATTAATTTATAAAAATATTTTGGGGGATAAATTTAAAAAGGGGAAAAAAGGGGAAGTAATTGTTTTATCACATATGCTAATTAAAAATTTATTAATTAAAAAGGAAAAGGGGAAAAAGTTAATTTTCTACACCTGCCATTTTGAGTTTTAAATGAAAAGGGAAAGAGGGAAATTTAAAAGAATTAGGAAACTAGGAAAAAGCGGGAAACATAAAAAGAAAGGGGAAACACAAGGAAAAAGCATAAAGACTAAGTTAGTAAGTTATCTAACATTTAAGAACTTTCTAAATTGAACTCAACTAGTGAATTAGTAAAGGGGTAAGTCATTAAATTTTGTAAGGGAATATGGGGACACCTAGGAGCGATTCTAGGAATGCTTTTAGGTGGGTGAGGGAAATAGGAGTAATTAATTAATTAATGAAATTATTTTATGGTGCAATGAAGGGGATGAGTGACACATGTACGTGGAGGATTTTTATGAATTAAATTATTGAACAATAAATTAATTGGGATTTTGGGAAACTAAATGAATTAGAAACTCTATAGAAAGGAGGAAGGAGGAGGATGATGGATCTCTTCTATTATGCGTAATGTTACGCTAAAAAAATTTAGACTTGATTGACTTATCTTGTGGGAGTTGGGATACCCAGCTCGGTGAGGAGTGGTAGCTCGGCCTTGCGAGGTGAGCTGGGAGCTATTTGTTCTCTGGTTAGTGTGTGTGGCCCCTTTGCATCTCGGGGGGCTAAGGGGGGAGAAGAGTACCCCTAGTGTTGGATGGGAGGTATCGGTGAAGTCTCATCAGTCATCAGGAAGGAGCTGTAAGAAGCACACGGGAAAATGACTCAGAGCAGATGACTCAGGCTATGGTATGCTTACTTTGCTTCTGCATGGTAGTTTCTTACTATACCTCATGCTTTCAATTTTGTATTTTTAATTGGGTAAGGAAATGTTGACTTAGCATTTTAACTAATAACTTAATTTCCCTGTAGCCTTAAGCTTGTTGTTGATTGATTCCCTTGGTTTTCGATCCATGCATGTTGTGCTTGTCCTTTGGTTTTGTTGATTGTTTTGAATATTTGAGCCTTTCATCCTCATCCCTAGTTCGTCAGTCCACGCCTGAGTAGTCGGCCAAGAGTCGAATCGACGGTTGTCACTTTGGTGCATAGTGACCTATAGTGACCTATAGTGGATGATGAGCAAAGGATTTTTTTTCCTAGCAGTTTACCCCTCCTTATATCTGCATTGATCTATGCCTTGAATCGGTCTCTACATGTTATATCACCTCTGCATCTTAATCGTTATCGACATCTGAAAACTGTGTTGCAATTCAACACCCTCAACGATGGAAATTTAACTCTGTGTTTATGTATGTTGTTGGATCAATTTAACTTTGCATTTTTAAATATTGTTGGATACATTTACATCGACGTTTTTTTTATATAATGTTGGATGAACTTAACTTTGCATTTATATATGTAGATGGATCAATTTAACTCAGTGTTTTTAAATAGTGTTGGATACATTTAATCTACGTTTTTATATAATGTTGGATGAATTTAACTCTCTATTTTTACTTATTGTTGGACAACTTAAAACTGCGTTGTGATACCTCCCTACATCTTAACTCCATGTTTGTTTTAATGATAGCAATATTCTCTACATTTTTACCTCTGCTCTTTAATATTTGAAGACGATTGGAGACTAGGTTGTCCTTTTGTTGACAGACCCTTACATTTGTTGGGACTCCGATTTCTTTTTCCTTCTTATGCATTTAAATTATTGGAAGGAAATTTGCCACTTCTTAATACTACATTCGTTTTATTTATTGGGTGAATTTCCACTTTTAAAGACACAATCGTTGTCTGGGTTTACCTAGCGAATTGCCACTTCTTAAGACTCAATTCATTTGTATTTACTGGGTGATTTTCCACTCTTAAAGAGACAATCATTTCTTGTGTCTACCTGGCGATCTACCACATTGTAGGAATGCATTTTGTTTTTATTTTAGGGGCAAATTTTCCCTGCGATTTTATTCTCCTGACATGTTTTTTTTCTCCTCCATCAAATCCTCGTGCCTTACTGGTTATTGGGGGTGTATCGGTGGGTGTTTTTGTGTAATGGTGGATTTTACTGACAGATATTTGTTGGAATACAATGAATTGAAAGTTAGGGAACCAAATTCCCATACAGTTAGGCTGCAGGGTCTTCTCTTGTATTCCGTTAATATCAACATTAGTTGTTAGTAGAAATAAAAAAAATAAACATGAAATAAATCGTGCAACATTTCTGCGATTTTTCCATTGGTTAAACCTTGCGATTTTTCCCTTATCTATGCGTCTTTGTGTCTCTTTTCCAGCCTTGTCATTTGACCACCCTACCCTTTGCCTGCGATGTAATGTATAGATTTAAATCTCATCGATTTCTGTCATGTATAGATTTCTGTATAGATTTTTGTAATGTATAGATTTATGTAAAGTATCACTTTAAATCTCATTGATTTTTGTAATGTATAGATTTTTGTAATGTATAGCTTTAAATATCATTGAATGTTTATGGCATTAAATCTCATTGAATGCACATGGCAGTAAATCTCATTGAATGTATATGGCATTAAATCTCATTGAATGTATAGTGACTTTCTTGTAATGTGTAGCTTGATTTATATGGCATTATATAGCTTGTAATGTATAGCTTGAATTATATCTAATGTATAAATTGATTTAGATAGCATTCAATAATAGAATTAATTCTCGTTGAATAACATTGAGGTGAAAATTATTTATAAACAACAAGATAGCATTAAAATTTCATTGAATAATGTCAATTGGCTTTGATTTATAACCACATAATAGCATAAAATGGTAGAAAAGATAGCATCGAAGTGGCATTAATTATAGACATAGATCACATTCAGGATTAGCCCTTCTAGACAATAATGTCGATTCCTTTTTAAGCAACGTGGAGCACCTTTAAAATGTTAAATAGATCACTTATTTTAATGGATAGTTTATAATTGTTGATAAGCGTATTTGATTTGGTTAAGTGCCTTTTTTAGTGCGCATTATGATAACATTTATGACCTTATTCACTTGGTAAAAGTTTGAACTTAGCACTTATATGTATGTCTTATCAGTTATTGCACGAGTTGTTGGCGGAGTCGGGTATTAGCTTGAGCTTTTCCTTTCATTTTAGTCATCTTGGGTCTAGTCGACCTGTTGCTCAGGGTATGGTTGTAGCCTCTTGTCATAGATCCTAGCGAGTTGGTTTCAGCTAGGGTACTTGGTCCAGATAGGTTATGTAGTGCTAGGGTTATCGTTGTGCCTATCACCTAGGGACGACATGATTCCTCACGATGGGATCAATGTGTGCCCTATTGGATAGAGGTGATTGATAACTTGGTTGGGGTATGTACTTCCCATTGTGAGTTGTTGATCTTGTAAGTTTGTTTATGGCACTTGGGTTACAACAACTTCATGCGTTTGGTTGCGCACCATCAAGGTTCTAGTTATTTGGTTGTCGAGGCCATTGTGTTGGGATGGGGGTGTTGTCCCTTATTGCGTAGGCGAGGTCATGTTGCGTCGGGCGGGTAGTTGTTTCCCCTTGTTGTTTTACGCATGTTTCACGCAATTTCCCTTGTGCTAGTGCGCGAAGTCATACTTGTCTACTGCCTGATTGGTGTGCGTGTGTTCTTCATCTAGGCATGGTCAACCGTGTCATCATTGCCTTCCTTCCTAAAAAAAATAAAAAATTGCACCTTGCTTTGCTTGTAGTCGTAATGTTTTGGGGCCATTACATATGGTATCAGGGCGGGTTCAACCTATGACTTGGGAACACTACGGATTTCATTGATATGATATTTGATTATAATGTTGCTAATTAAGTTGACTTGTATTCATGCAGGTAATCATGGTTATAGGACGTCGTGGAGTGATGCAGGAGCATCGCCGACTCTTCAAGCGAGCTAGCACATCAAGTGGAGATCAACTGGATGATCAAACCCAAATTTTTGAAGTGCTTTGGGATTGTAGCGCAAGTCTTTAATGAACCATTTATGATGGCGCATTTGTATATTGTATCAGACCTCGAGCCATACGCTCTTGTCTGAAGTAGATAGGAGGCATTTAATAGATTTAATGCTGGTAGATAGGATGTTTAAGTCTAGATGTGATAGTTAGAGTCTGAGAGGGAAAACGGATATAGACACCCTCATTGTATCATTGTAACATTATCGAGCATTCAGGAGAAGAGAAGAGCAAGCAGAGAATATTGTATGAAGAACACCCATGTACAGATATTGAATTAATAGAAGGAACCTTTGATTCAAGCACATGGTTTGTGTTGTTTTCTTTGTGTGTTGATGTTATGCTCAGGAATGTTTTCTTTCTTGATTATGAATTTGCTTTGTATATGTTGTGCATGTGATTTCATGTTTCAACCTGAAGTCTGAAAAGGAGAGAGAGTGAGGTTCAATTGTTTCTCTATCTGAGCCAGGAGATTCCTGCAGAGTGTGTAGTTGAATTCATCTGCAAGGAGTGCGTTGATGAAGGTTCAGTAGTCTAACTCTTGTTCTCATTCACCCAGGAGTGGATTTGGATTGTTGAATCTGTGCAAGGAGTGCGCAGGCTGAAGAAGAAGTCTCAGTTGTTAATCTGAGCTAAGTAGATCTAAGACTGTTGTTGCAGGAGTGCACATCGTCGGAAGGAATCAACACTTGGGGAGTTGTTGAATGATTTCCACGAGGAGTGCACGCAAGTCCCTCTGAAAGAGTCAGAGTGGGAAAGATTAGAAGGCATAGAACCTTTGTGATACCATGAAAGGGGAGCGCAGGAGTTTGCGCCGTGGAATGCTTTAGGCAAGAGTCGCAAGTGCGTGCACATAGATCTCTTTTTCCTAAGAGATTGTGGAAGTTGAAGAAAGCTCAGGAGGAGCAAGGCCTTCGAAATTATCGAAGACTGCACATAAGGTTTTCGAGCCAAGAAGTCCTCAAGAAGGGAGGAGAGGAATCGACGGTCAAGATTAGTAGAGGAGATTGACGAAATCCCGTCATCTATCAGATCTCAGGAAGTTGCACAGAATTTAAGTCCCATCGAGTAGAGGAGGAGTCCCGGAGGATCCATCAAGATATTGGCGTCATTAGGTTTTCATAGGGCAGAGAATCGGGACCTGGTGGTTCCCGAAATCCCGAGGAAGGATCTCAGCCATTGATCTCAACACGACATGTGTCATACATCAAGGCAGGAGTCGGGAATCGGAGAATCGGGGTTTCCGGAGACAAGAGACTCGATCATGTTGAAATTGCGATCCGCGATTTCCCGATAGGATCAGAGCCATCCAAACAGCAGGGACACGTGGCGAGAGATCCCGGAGAATCAGAGTTCGGGACATCGGGGTTTCTGGAGTCCTAAGACTCTTGCATAACGGAATCGCGATCCGCGATTTCCCGATACGATCGGAGCCATTCGATCTGAGGGACACGCGTCCGAAGATCTAAAGGAGTCAGGGTTCGACATTTCAGGTTTTCCGCATACAACAGAATCGTTGCATTAGAAACCGCGATTTTGCGATACCCGATAGAGCGACAGGGAAGCAGTGACGTGGCGGAGAGAGCTCGCACGTGCATCAGGGTTCGGCATTTTGGGATTCTCGGTGACGAGAAACTCACGATAGGAGAAATCGCAAAATCCCAAAATGTGATGGTCCCACATTCATAGCATTCAGTGGAGGACAGGTGTCGTCGCACTTCGGAGTTTGGGACTTGGAAGGGTCTGTGAACTAGCGCATTTGAAATCGTGAAACTCTGAACAGCGATTTCCCGATCACCATAGGAGCGTGGGCCCCAAGTGCTAGAACAGAGGACAGGTGGACATTTATATCGGGTTTCAGGGATTTGTGAGACCCAAACCTGCGAGTTCAAGACTCGCGATTATGTGAAGTCCAATTTCTCGATAAGACAAGGGAGACCATAAGGAGAGTCTTGTGGGTGTAGAAAACTCCTGATAAGGGGTTTTGAAGAGCATTTTAGCTCTTCAGGCCGAAGGAAGAGAAGGTCCTGGTGGGAGAGGACGTGCCCTGGATGGCGCGTTTGCATCAAGTGGTATTAGAGCGGGTTCTTGTCTGTATATTTCAGGCAGGAAGAGAGGCAGAAAAGGAAAGAACTCTGATACGCGTCAAGTGGTATCAGAGCGAGAAAATTTCTCTATTTTTTGTAGCAGAGGAGAAGAGAAAATTTCACCATGCCGCCGAGGAGAGAAAGACAATCACTCGATCTGGAGGATAGGGGGAACCAGAGAGGAAGAGGGAGACAAGCACAGAATCCAGAAATGGAGAGGCAGATACGTGATCTCCGAGCGAGATTAGAAGATATGGAAGCAGCGCAGAGACGCACAACTAGTGATGGAGATCTAAGTGACTCCAAAGGCGAAGTTGAGGTTGAACAACAAGGAGAAGTTGCAGCCGAAGATGCAGCCAACGAGCGGTTAATTAAAGCTATCGCCTGGATGAGTTCAAAAACAAAGATGGAAATTCCGACTTATGAAGGGAATCTGGATGTAGAAGAGCTTCTAGATTGGATTAGAACTCTTGACACTTACTTTGATTATGAGGATATCGAAGAAGATAAGAAGGTTAGGCATGCTATCACGAAATTGAAGGGACATGCAGCATTATGGTGGGACGAGCTTCAAGCAGATAGACATTCCAAAGGTAAGCAAAAGATTAAAAGATGGGATCGAATGATTGCAAAGATGAAGGCAAAATTCATCCCAAGGGATTATCAAATCACATTGTTCAGGAGAATGTAGAACCTGAGACAGAAGATGATGACAGTAAAGGAGTATACTGAGGAATTTTATAAGCTAAATATCAGAGCAGGTCATCGGGAGAGCGATGATGAAAAAGTTTCCATGTATATGAATGGTTTAAGATACGATATCCAGAACGAGATGAGTATGACAACCATCAGAATGGTGGAGGATGCGTATCAGATGGTGTTGAAAGTTGAGGAAAAGCTAAGCCGTAAGCCCGGACAGCGAGGTTGAGGTAGGAGCCAGCCAAAAGGTAAGTCAGTTGCTCAAGATAGGTTCCAGAAATCTAAGGACGACTGGAAAAAGCCTCAGAGTAGAACAGAAAGAGGTGGAAGTTTACAACGAGGCCAGCATGCGGAACAACGAAGGCAACAGACAGAACAGGGTGGAGGATATGCTGATAATAACACATTTCCTCGTACCAGAGGTAGAGGAAGAGGTAGAGGTGGAGCCATCACATGATACACATGTGGAAAGAATGGAAATAAAGCAGTTGATTGTCCAGATAGGAAGAAGGATGGAGGAGAAGCTCACATCGCCGAGGCACATAGGCGAAATGCTGAGGCAGAAGACGCAGAAGACGGAAGGTCGCTGATGATGCGTAAATTTCTCTTAACACCAGAGAAGGAGGTGGAGGACACAGCTCAAAGAAACAGACTTTTCAGAACCACATGCAAGACCAAAGACAGGAAGTGCAAGGTTATGGTGGACAGTGGAAGCACAGACAATCTCGTTTCAACCGAGATGATGGAGAAACTAGAGCTAGAGACAACTAATCACCCGAGTCCATACAAAGTTTCATGGCTACAGAAGGGACATCAGGTAAGTGTCACCAAACAATGCTTAGTTGACATCAAGATAGGAGGATATAATGATAAAATACTCTGTGATGTTATTCCTATGGATGTATGTCATTTA